>NW_017547116.1:2825068-2931911 GCF_001854935.1 Bemisia tabaci
ATCCACGAGAGCCCCTCCTCCGGAATCGTAAAACTTAGTGAGCTGCAAAACGAGTCGCATCCTTCTTCCTGCTTCCCTCGGTTTTTATTCGCGCTGCTTAGTTTATTCGGTTTGTTCCTGCCAGGAAACAGCAGGCATCGCCTTGGAGTCGTTTCGTGACGTCATCGGCCTTCCGTCATGTGTTGAGCGCGGGAAAGCCGAGGCCGAGACACGATGCTGCCGTGCTAAGGAAAAACGTCGTATGAACATTCGAGAGTTGCCAAATTTCCTTCGATTAAATACAGATTGGGGGGGGGGGGGTATAAATATTTTCAAAAACTTCAGGAGAAATAGCGAACAAAATTATCCGAAAAATTGTAAGAAAAATATTCATAATCTCACCAGGAAATTCATTTTCTAGGGAAGGAATTTTGGCGTTTTGAAGGCTCATACGACGTGTTTCCTCCGCAAGGCAGAATAGCTATAGTGCGAAACCACTTATCTCCATTGCGGAATTTCAAATTGTTCACTTCTAATTTATTATTTCAAGGAGGAACAAGCCAATTTTATAGCTTGAATTTTTTACAGAATATTACGCTGATTGAGAGGAAAAATCAAAGAAGTTTGGCATGAATTACGTTGACTAGTTTTTGAAGGAAACCATGAAGTGTGACAAGAATTTACGACATCGCAGACGGAGAAACATGGTTTTTTTTCTCAGCCATCGATAAACCGCAGAGACGTTTGGTGCGCGATTTGACTCACGTAACTTTTGTTTTTTTATGAGCGAGGTTTTTGAATTTACGCGTTGAGAAACATTAAATACCTTAATTTGGCATTAATATCTCAGTAATTTTCGATGCGGGAAATCGTGTTCTACGTGAAATTTTGGCTTAGAAACATGTATCAGAATGCTTAAATTCGTACCTTGTCATTAGATCGTTGAGATATAACACATATTTCAATAAATTGGCCTGTGACCTGAGAGCTGAATTTCGGAAAGTTCTCTTTAATGGACTTGGAAAATCTTTATTTGTAAACGTCTAAATCCGAGAGAACTTTGCCCCAGAGAAGCGTTCTAGCAGAGCAAATTTTCATGGATATATCGACTTAAAAGGAATAATTTTGAATGGTATTTATAACAGAATGACCTACTTAATATAGGATACTTTCGTGAGAAAGCAGAACGAGGAGGTGAAGGAAGAGAAAGGTCTTGGATTGTTGGTTTTTTAGAGCACCAATTTTGCTCGACAGACCCTGGTCGAAAATCCACGTTTAATTGAAACACGGGACCTGGTACCACGGGAGAAGAAATAAATTGTAAGAAGACAATTTCCGCGTAAGTTGCCACATTTATATTACGAAATAATTCATACTGGCATTGCCTACAAGTCCTCGAAGAGAATTAAAAAGTTACAATCATACTCATACATATAAGTCGCTTTACAGCACTCCCTCGCGCTCTACGACTCCTAACCTCCACTGCTCACTTTCAAACCACAAATCTTGGGGGATTGAGCCCCTTAACATTTCCGCTTCAATCCCTTCCCTCCAACCTTTCATTGGGCGCCCTCTGCGCCGTCAAGTTACAATCATCAAGTATGATTTACATTCCTTCAACGAATTATTCCTAAAATTCCGATTGGTATAAATTGACATAAGAGAGGCGAAAGGATTTGACCTTTTTAATAAAAAAAAAAAAATGAACGCCACCAGGCGAACGGTAAGTAAGTACCTGCGATGATGTCTTTTTAAATAGATTTTTCAAATCCATCGATCCACTAATAGTGCTGAGGAGGGCCTAGCTACCCTAATCCCCCTATTACCGAGGGGTTGGGAATACCCTCCAGTTCAAAAAGGGGTTCAGGGGGGTCTCCGCCTCCCCCGGCTAATTTTGAAATTTCAAATCTATACTTGAACGCTGTTAGAGGCTTTCGTAACGCAAATATTTCATCAATTTCTGAATTTAGATCACGCTGCTTCAAGTATATCCAGCTAAAAATACTTTGAAATTGTCACAAAGAGTTACACTGCGATAAAAAGTTACGGTTGACGAAGATTTTTTTCCACCATCATTGAAATAAAAGTTACATCGTACATGCCAAAGTTCGGTGTTCCATGTCATCCCGACGAATGCGGTTCATCAAACTGAATTTTCGGTCTGTCAAACCGAACTTTCGGTTCGGTTCGAATTTGTGCGGTAAAGTGAACTGACCGACTAAGTTTGGTCATATATATATGCCGAACGCTTTGTTACACGGACCGAAAGTTCAGTTTGATAAACCGAATATTTGGGATGATGCGGAACACCTAATGTTTGGTTCATATGATAGAAGTTTTTTTTTTTTTTCAGATGGAATTTTTGGGGAGGGGGCAGATGCGACTATTTTCAATTCTAGGGGAGGCACTGGAGGCAGGTCCCCTGTCCCACTGGTTACGACCATGTTCCCTGTCAAATATTTCCCCAAAGTGATGAAGATCCACCCTAAGGTACCTCAAATTACAACTCGAATATCTGCTCGGTTCCCACTGAAAAAAGTTGTGTCTACATCTTTTTTCACAAGCGTGGCGGCAACCCTGGGAAGGGAGGGGGTCCTTGGATGGATTTATCTGTTTGATGTTAATTGGTGCTAATGGCAGGTCTGCATACACTCCTGCGGTGTCTCTTGCGCAGGGACAGGAGGGGGCCAATTACGATCCCCTCACCGCGATCTTTCCTCCATTCCTTCGGAGGATACCTTAACCGCTCAATTAGTTGCATTCCAATTTAATTGGCTTTTAATCGCGTCTTTTCCTCCCTTGCGCCCTGCTGGCCCCGGGCCTCGCGCTTTTATTTCGACACGCTCCGCAATGGATGACGTCATCCTCAGTGGCGTGGCGTGCTTTGCGATATATCGATAGATATGCCACTCGAACCTATGAAAAAAGATCGATTATCAGAGTGTTCGCAGCGAACACCTTAATAATCGATTCTTAACCATATTTCAAATGGCGAGATATCGATAATCGATCATTTACGCCACGCCACTGGTCATCCTCCGAGTCGCGGACTTCGATCGCATCGAGCCGAGGCGAGATGGACGACTGTCATGAGACGAGGTTGCCGTCAATTTTTCTTTCTTTTTTAAAAAAAAAAATTCAAAAAGATTTTTTTATGGGAAAATCGACAAGACATCGTTTTTTTTGGAACCAAAAGGTAAGCTTTTTTTTAAACGACAACTTTTTTCTCGCTCAGTTATTAGATAAATTTCGTTCGAATTGAAATGACTCTCCTCCATTTTCCAACCGTAAAAACTTAATCGCACTGAAAAGAAACTCCGGCCGTGGAAGCTGTACTTACGGGCTATATAGACATACCGTCGGCGTTACGGGCTCAGAGGCCAAAAGTTCCGA
The DNA here is from genome assembly GCF_001854935.1 of Bemisia tabaci. Taxonomy (NCBI): domain Eukaryota; kingdom Metazoa; phylum Arthropoda; class Insecta; order Hemiptera; family Aleyrodidae; genus Bemisia; species Bemisia tabaci. The sequence goes on from NW_017547116.1 coordinate 2,828,441, forward strand.
ATGTAGCACCTGGAGCAGTCGAAGCTGCGGTTCCAGCACCCAGAACTTTCGGTAACGTCTATACAGCCCGTGACTTTTTTTTCAATGCGAAAAATTCACTTAATCTACGTGCAAATTTGGAGAAAAAAGTTACAGGCTGCATGGATATACCGTATACCGCCCGTTCCGGGCTCAGAGGCCGAAAGTTCCGAGTGTAGCACCCGGAGCAATTGAAGATGCGTCTCCAGCACCCGGAAGTTTCGGCCGCAGAGCCCGGAAAGGACGGTATGTCCACGTGGCCGTAACTTTTTTTCAGTGCGAAAAATTCACTTAATCTACGTGCAAATGTTGATGAGAGATCATGGACTACAGCTTTAATTCTCTTAACTCTACAAATTCCCCCGAAAAACCCACAGCTGGTTTACGAGTCGCAATTACAACTGAAGTCGGAAATTTTTCGCCGGACAAGACACTCCTTCAGAGCAAAAAGCGACTGCTTACCTTTCCAAGAAGCTACCTTTCCAGCACCCGGAACTTTCGGCCTCTGAACCCGGAACGGACGGTATGTCTATGTAAAGCCCGTGACTTTTTTTTCAGTGCGAAAAAATTACTTAATCTACGTGCAAATGTTGATGAGAGCATGGACTACAGCTTTAATTCTCTTAACTCTACAAATTCCCCCGAAAAACCCACAGCTGGTTTACGAGTCTCAATTACAACTGGAGTCGGAAATTATCCGCCGGACAAGAAACTCAGAACAAAAAGCGACTTCTTACCTTTCCAGGAAGCCACCTTTCCAGCACCCGGAACTTTCGGCCTCTGAACCCGGAACAGCCGGTATGTCTATGTATAGCCCGTGACTTTTTTTCAGTGCGAAAAATTCACTTTATCAACGTGCAAATGTTGATGAGAGATCATGGACTACAGCTTTAATTCTCTGAACTCTACAAAGTCCCCCGAAAAACCCACAGCTGGTTTACGAGTCGCAATTACAACTGGAGTCGGAAATTATCCGCCAGACAAGAAACTCAGGGCAAAAAGCGACTGCTTAGCCATTCACCGCGAGTCCGGAATCAAAGTGGTCGATGCCCGGGTCCTAAGATAATTTCCGGATCCCCGTAACTTACTTAGGTCATAACTCATGCGAACCCCGTGGACAAATAAGGGGCTAAGCGATCCCCCACCCCCCGTCTCGACGGGGAAGCTCATTCTTAACTCCCTTTTATCAAAGAACGTCCGAAGTTTAATTTAATAAGCAAAATACCTCCTTAGCCTCCCCCCTCCCCCGCCCCGCTCCTCGGGCTCAGTTGTTTAAGTGCTTTCGCCTCCCCCACCCTCACCTTACGACGCCCTCCCGGGGCATCTGAATTCTTGACCCATCCTCGGCCCTCTACCTCTTGATTGCAGTCGGCGCCTTACAACGCTGCCGAATTTCCTTGTCTCGTAAGTTTTTTTATTCTTTATTGATTTTACGGGAAACTAGGGGGGCGTCCCTGGCCGCTACCTATACACGGCACCAGAAAAAAAAACACATTGGATCTAGAGTCCAGGCTCTTAAAAACATCGACAAGAAAAAATACTCTTGATTCAATCAGATTTAAGCTTAAATCAAGAACCAAGCCTCTTAATTTAAGCGGATTTCCTTTTGATTTAAGCTTGAATCTTATTGAATCAAGAGTCTTTTTTCTTGCCAATGTTTTCAAGGGTCTGGACTCTAGATCCAATGTGTTTTTTTCCAGTGGGTCTAATTCTCATCAAGGAAGCAGTCATTCAATGCCAGAAGTTATTAAGGTGAATCGTCAAGCTTTTTGACGTGGTCGAATTGGCATTCGATATATCACATCAATTATGTAAAAAATCTCGGCAGATTTTGAACTTACAGTCCAAGAAAAGGACGATAGCCCCTGCGCATGAGCCTAAAGAATCATCTTAAACAAAAACATTTGAAAAATTCAGGGAAATGAAACAGAATCCTGTTTGGAAAAAAAAAAAACCTCGCATTCGATACAGAAATCGATAACAATTGAACATCAATCGATAACAACCGAATGCGAGGTTTTTTTCCAAACAGAATTTTGCTTTCATCTCTCTGAATTTCGGAAATTTTTTGTAAATTCGATATATCGCAAAGCACGCCACGCCACTGACACTGGTTATCCTTGATGCGATCTTCCACCTTCGACTCATGTCTCTCGACTTCTCACACGCGGTTCATGAACGACGAGGAAAAATTCTTCCTCTCCCGGCCTCTCCCCCTTCCCCGCCAAGATACTGCATTATATCGTCGCTTCTTGGAGAGTATTGTCGGTTGAAAGGCCCCCATTGAGCGGGAACTTTACGATACTGCCTCGGGCGAGTGAATGAAGCACTTTTGCCCGGGGGGCGGGACTTGTCACTCACGACATGGTCCCGAACAGCAGGAAACTGGCGGAAATCAAATAAAACGGGATAAAAAATGGGAAAAAGCGGAGGAGGAGGCGGCGAGGGGTCGGGAGGGTGGGATTCGCGGAAAAAATGCGCCAAGATGCGGCGCTGTTGTCATTGTAAGCACCGTTTGCGTCTCCGCGCGTCAAATTGGATCCAGCTTTGGCGCAATCTGGGTATGATCGATGCAGAAGACAATATCTCGGGGAATATCTTTAGTGTAAGCTCTCAAGCCTCCTAAATTTTCATGTTTGCACTGGTGACGCTTAGTTCTTGCGTTCTGCTAAGCCTATTTTTATAATTTTTGTGGCTATCAACAGGTATTTGTCTCTTATTCGGCTCGCAATGTTAAAATTTTGGAAATATGACCCAGGTTTTTGTATACTACGTGCTAAAGTTAAAAATTCTTCCATTTAAACAATGTAAATTTTAATTTTTTGTCACAGTTCGTTTGGGCACTCCACAGAGCGGATTTCCATGATTTCCGGTTGGGTGGGTCATTTCAAAGAAATCAGAATGTTGGATCGACAAATTTTGGAAAAAAAATAAAATAATGTCATAGAAAAACAGTAATTTTTGAGCCGGCAATAAAAATGCTCAAATAATCCAGTGTGAGGGTCAAAGAGAAAAAGTGAGCCCTCCCACGAATTTTCAATATTTCAGAATAATCAGCTGACTAAGTAGATGGAAGCGTGCATACGTACTTGTTGATCACTTTAAAATGTATACCTCCTAATTTCTGAAGTTACACCTGTAAATTTTGAATGATAACTTCAGCAGTGTATGAATCTAAAGGGATTACCAATAGTTGAAAAAGTTAGGTTCAAATATTTATGAGCTGATAGTTTATATTGAAAAATTGGAAAACACCTTTTGGTGAAAAACTACTATTTTCAGGTATGTCTTCTCAACCTAAGCTTTCAATGGTAGTAAATAACGTTTTGAAATTAGTTCCACTTCGGAGGCGACTAAATCTCATGATCTTTATTGGTAGATTAAAGTATAACATACAAGTGATGGATGAAATGCATGATTTCCAGAAGATTAACTGGATTTGGCATCCACCGTGAGCGTAGTATTTGTAGGCTATAAGGTTTTATTTATGAACTAAATTTACTGAAGCTAGGCGGATGATATTACTTCCCCAACGGAAAGTTAGGTAGAAGGATATAGAATGCGATATGAGAAACATTTCGTATTAAACATTAAAAATTATCCATGTCTAGGTAGCCATTGGTACCATGGCCTCTTGGCGACAGGTAGAGGCTTTTACTTTCAAGGAGTCAAAACTTCCGGATGGACAATTCTAAGGGAGCAACAGTCATCTTACATAGTAGGTGGATAATGAGCTTCGGGTGACGTCATGAAGCAAACAAGTTTCCCAAACTTCCGTTTGTTTGCAAAACGAGACTTCCAACTCGTTGTTAAAAATCGACCTAGTAGTCAGGTCAACATTTGAATTCTGAAGTCCCGAAAGTAAAAGCTTCCACCATTGCCAACAAACCAGTGAGGGGCCTCCCGTCTCTGTCATGGCCAAAGGTCCCGGGCCAGGATGTCTACTAAAATAGGCTGGCCAAAAATCAGTACTTTTGCAGCACTTTTTCAGTACATTCCCAAAAAATTCAGAACCTTCTTAACAGAAAAATGCAGTACTTTTTCAGTACCTCCGATTGACGAAATTCGAATTTCTCGCTTAAAATACGACAAAAATGACACAAAAATGAAGAAAATTCCGGACCATTTTGAGGAATTTCCGCACTTTTTCAGTACTTCCGGACCCAGACTTGTAGACACCCTTGTCCCAATTAGAGAGTTTTCTACCTGACAACCTCGTTGAGAAACCTCAAAAATCTGCATGGGAATCCGACGTAACTTAGCAGTTATCCTATCGGTATCCAGGCCGTTCGGTGGGCTGGAGGCCATAAGTTGATTTTGGCAAAGAGGAAATACTTGGCCGGGCGCGGCGGAAGATGAACGAGTGACGCAGGGTTATTAAGAGTTAATTTCATAACAGCAACAAAAGGGCGGCAGGGATCTTATCTCCTGGGGGGGGGGAATGGGCCGAGGCACTTATTGGGCGAATATGTCTCCGCTCCGGGAATGATAAGCATTGTGTCCGCCGTCGCGTCTCGCCGGGAATTAAACATTAACTTTGACAAATTATTGGGAATCTGGGTGAGCTCCAGCATCTTGGGCCCGACAATGGGGCCCGATATATCTCCGGCTCCCGCAATTTGGATGCCAAAAGAAGTCTTCGCGAGGAATCGCCCGGATAGGAAGTCGTTTCGACATGAGCGCTCTCCAAACCTCTGATTTACAACCAGCTCCCCCGAGGAAAAATCCGCCGACCAAGTCCCGCCAAAAACCGCGTATCTCCCCGCGGCCTAATTCTTCTGGCCACTCCGACAATAATATTTGGATTACATTTTGCAATAAGGAATCACTGTCTCTGGCTCTTCAATAGAATCACCTTTTTGTATGATAAAACCGATGGCATACATGTTGTTTCTGAAATGAACGACAAATAGTGGTCCTTATTGCAAAAAGCAGTCCACTTGCTTCTTTAGCAACATTAATTGGGGCCACATTCAAAGTCGTAACTTAAATAGTCTAATTGAAAGACAAAGCGATAGAAAAAGAAGACACGGGGAAAATTGAGCGATCCTAATGGTCTATACGGGTGGTTGAAAGTTTTAGGTAGCACTGGACTTTGGTTCAAATAAACGGAGTTTTTCGTCGAGAACAGCGGGCTGTTTGATAAAATTGATAGACAAAGCGATAGACAGAGAAGATATAGGGAAAATTAAGCGATCCTACTGGTCTTCACGGGTGGTTGAAAGTTTCCGGTAGCGCCGAACTTTGAAATGATATATTTTCCAAACCTGGACTGATAAAACTTCAAAAATGGACTTTGCAAGTGATTCCAATGGTCTGCCACTGACAAAAATAATCGAAATGTTCCGAAAAGAAAATACATTCAGTTTCCTGATGAGCTCTGGGTTCCATAAGAATACCTACTTGCAATATGAGGTTCACTTGATAAATGGACATACGCACTTTTAGCGACAACTAGTACTAGTTCAACTTACCCGAGTTTGACGTAAATCAACCAAGTCGTATTATGTGCCGAGAAATAGAGGTTTAAAGTTGTACACCTCCGTAAGGTTTGAATGATTTGAACAAAGTTTAACGACTATTTCCACGTTCAAAATACTTCTTGTCGACTTGGAATTTTCGACCGAAGGAACTTTACGACTATAGTTTAATTCAAAACCGATCCCACCTCATCTAATTTCCCAAAATGCGACTTGCTGCGTTTCTGTTATATTCAGTCCAAATAAGAATTACCAAGGAAAGAACGCAGGGTCACCATAGCACAAGCTAAGTTTTTGAGATACGCGGTTTTGTATCGGGGTTCCTGAAGGAGCTCTTCTAAGGGTTTGTTTTTTAATCTTAATACCCCTCTCGTAGGCTTGCACTTAATGGCTTCTCTGCTTGCAGTTATGTAAATCGAGACCGTTCCGTTTGTCGAAGTGAGGCGCGGCTCCTGATAGGGCGGCCGTGTTGGGCATCCACCCCGTATAACACGGTCCAGCCCCGTTATTTACGGCTCCGCTCATGGCTCCTCCGCCGGGATGGTAACAAGTCTTTTGTTTTATGGCGCAATTTGCCCGGCAATTGTTCTCATAGGGTATTTTTGAGGGGCGGGCGTGGGTGAGAACTAGAGCACAGTGAACCGTACTGCGGGCTGATTGTTGAAATTGATAGACAAAGCGATAGACAAAAAAGACATGAGGAGTATGGAGCGATCCTATTGGTTAAAAGTTGGTTCCTGTAGGCTAAAGGAGAAAATGACAGACTAATAATAGGGTCTCTCGCGAGTTGCCGTTAGTTAGTCTATTATCTATCTCATTTGTCAATTGCAACCACCCGCTTCCACAAATAGGATCCCTCCATCTCTTTATGTCCTCTTTGTCTATAGCTGTGTCCATCAATTATTTCAGCATTCAGCCCGCTGCTCGAATAATTTTTTGAGGCCTTGGAAGAATGCTGTCTCAAAAGTAGTTTAATTTTTGTAAAATCGCACTAACCGAACGTTGGCATATATGACCAAACTTTGTTCGTCAGTCTTTGTTTGTCGTTTAACCGAACGAGTTCGGTTAACAAGGATTGGTTTGATAAACCGAAAATTCAGTTCGAAAAATCGAATTAGTTGGGATGATATGGAACACCGAACTTTGGTACATACGACCGAACTTTTTTTCAGTGCACATAAGTGTTTTTACGGTGGCAGATATCGTAGTTTCCAATTGCAAAATGTAATCCGATTATGAATAGGGCCTGAAATGTCTCACTTCAAGAACATTTCACGATGCTAATAATAATCAATAGCCCTCTTGGTCTCTGCGATAAACTACCACCCGTTAATTGATTTTAAATAGCCCTGAGGTGGCCTCACCGCTCCAGTCTCGTTAAGGAGCTGGATCAGCGGACCGGGTAACTTCTCTCCGACAATCTGTTTAGGACTATCGTCTTGTTCCACGCCGCACAGTGTACAAAGTCAATTGGAGAGGTCGGACACAATTTTGAAACTTTAAAAGCTTATAACTCCATTTATACAAAACGTTAAGGTTCTAAAACTGGTTTCAGCGGTTTTCTCGTGAAAATTTCTGCTAGAAGCACCCCTTAAACTTTACAATTTGACGAATTAAATATCAAAATTTGTGGTTTGAGTCAAAAAAATTGATGTCCGACCTCTCTAATTGACTCGATCCACTGTGCGCCAGGCAACTTATAAGCCGCCATTAGCCGCTGTCGACCTCGATCTTTGGGCAGCGGAACTGGAGCAGATACTCCCGAAAGTAGCCGAGAACTGTTGTGTTGAGAACACTCTGTTGTCACGTCAAAATTACGACTTTAAAGTACAACTTTTAAATGGATATGATTGTTGACTTCCGGCCATTTTTGCCTTATCCTATTAAATGTTACAGAACACGGGGAAAAATAGGATAGTCGTCACAAGTAGCGGCTTTTTGTGACGACTATACTTTGCGCCAGATATCGTGCGGTAGTTAAGGTAACTACCGCGCTAGAGGACACAACTAACCCGGTAGTCACAACAACAACCATGGTAGTTACTCTGGCGACTATCCTAGTTTTTTCCTCATGAATGACAATAAACATAGTTAAAAAGTTCCGCGTTTTAAGTTAGTTTAGGCTAGTTTTTTCCCTGTAAGACAGAGTTTTCACAGATTTTAGAAAATGAAATTCCCTGACATTTCCCTGCTTTCCCTGACAAATTTTGGTAAAATTCCCTGACAGTTAAATATAAGTCAGATGGTTAAAAATACATAGTGTGAAATAGTTCTCAGGCTTTGGTTGGCAAAATTAAAGTCAAAAATTTTTGACTTTCATTGAAGTTGTTTGAACTTTTTGGCCTTGATTCCCCTGCAAGATAGTGCGGATCCAGCACTATTTTACCACGCTGCAAAAAATGAGAGAAAAAACTATGGCCGTGGAACTTCCGGGGTATTTAGACGTATCGTTCGAGTTCCGGGCTCAGAGGTCAAAAGTTCCGGGCGTAGCACCCGAAGCAATGGAAGCTACGGCTTCAGCACCCGGAACTTTCGACCTCTGAGCCCAGAACGGGCGGTATGTCTGTGTAGCCCGTAACTTTTTTTAAGTACACCTCTAATAGTTTCCTTCAGCATAAACGTCAATTCCGCCTCTAAAACCACGACAGGCGCGATGGCAACGCGGCGAAGGCCACAACGACACTATTAGCCGAGCTCATTAGGGAGATGATTTCCTGAAGCTGTCTTTGTTCGGGGCTCTTATCGGGCCGGCAAGCTGGATCGGAAAGCGCTCGAAAAAGCACCCGCCTCCTGCCATCAGCTTCCAACCTCCAACCTCCTGCCTCCATCCTTCGTCCACGGCACTTCCTCTTCTCACCGGACGGACCCTGATAACGTGCCAGTGCCACCGACCGACGAGTCACGGATTTAACGTGTCGAATTACCCCGGTCCTCGCTGATAGCGTCACTCCTGATAGCAGGACCGACCTCGTTTTGGGGCGTCGAGGGGAACTCGGTGATGCGTTTGTTGTGGGTTAGTAGCAGGAGGTCATGATAACTGAATTGGGAAGAGTTGACCGGTTCGCTGGACAGCTACTAAAAGGAGGGATTTTTTCGAAAGAATTAGGTCTACTTTTTGACCTACCGTTGACGGTTTTTTCCCTCAGTGTGGCGGAATTTGCACAGGAATTAACTAAATACTAAATAGCTCAATACTTCTTTGGGCTACCAGGAAGTTCGTTTCGATCAAATTCCAATTTTTGAACCAATTCCACAAAAATTAAATCTTCTGCAAAATTTGCCTCAGCTTCGATCCCCTTTCACGTAGACAGCTACAGTTTTCGGCAAAATCCTTTCGATGGATTCGAAGAAATCCTCGCGCTTTGGCAAAAAACGCGTTGCCGATTAAATTGACATTTACAGGGTTGCCACAATTTCTGCATCTTCAAATTTCCTCACTTCATATGAGTATTTTTGCTCTTTTTGACTTCAAAATTGTCGGATTCCCTGACTTTCCTTGACATTTGAATAAAACTTCAACTTTGAATTTTTTCCTTTAAATTACACGAACTTCTGTTGAACTTTGAGCACATTAAATTCCCTGACTTTTGGTGTGAATTCCCTGACTATTCCCTGACTTTTCCTAACTTTCCCGGTTTTCCAGACCGCCAGACCTCTGCAGTTACGTCCTTCTTCAACTAAACGATTCACCCGCATCTTCGGGGATTTGACCCCGGAAGTCAAAGAGCGAACACACCTCTGCTAGGCTCGGGAGCCGGATTAACACGTCACAGTAAGACGACCCGCCAAACCGGGCCAGTTGAGACTCGTCGTGTTTACGAGCGCCGCGCCGTTTCACGTGGCCGCGTTTTACGGGTTTACGGCCGCCCGCGCCCGTATTTCAACGCGTGCAGCGCGGGATGCCGCCTCACCTCTGAAGGGGCCGTCAAGCGCTCCCTTTGAACTCGGCCAGCGAGAGTAAACAATTTTCTCGCCAACTGCGCCCCCCGCCGCTCCCGCCCGCGGCCCATGCAATAAATGTCTTCGCCCGCGAATAAAATCGCGCGTCTTATTCGCCCGGCATCCGGGCTCTCTTTGGGTCGCACGCGGATCGCATCCTGCGCTCACGCGGTTTTTTAGTTCCGTTCAAAGACGTCAAATGAAATTCCATAAAAAATTTCATCTTGCTGGGAAAGCAATTGAATTTTTCGTGAAATCTTATGAAGTTTTCGGGGGCTGCGAATATTAAAACACGCAAAGTCTATACGAAAATTCTAGAAAAAATGAAAAAAAATTGACTAATGATTTATGTGCACCCTAAAGTTCAAAATTAAGGATTTACTGTATAAATGCGTCTGCGTCTCATAATGTACTGAATTTTTCAGTATTTTCACGAAGATTCATGAAATTTCATTCAATTAGGTTTAATGCAATTTTGCATTCCTGGGCATAGATCGTCAAATATATACCTCGCGAATTTTACGGAAGGAAAGTACGTACATCGCAAATACCACATGCTGTGCTAAGGAAAAACGCCGTATGAATCATCAGGCGTAGTCAAATATCCTTTAAGAAAATGCAAATTTCCTGATAAATTTATGAATAGTTTCCTCATAAGTTTTCAGATAATTTAGCTCCCAATGTTACCTAAAGATTCTGAAAATATAAAGGAAAAATATCCATGACTTTCCTGGGAAAATAAACATTTTATCGAAGGAAATTTGGCAACTCTCGAATGTTCATGCGGCGTTCTTCCTTAGCACGGCAGCATTGGTGGCAGTTTGAAAACTCCAGTAGGTAAGTGGAGAAAAGCCCTCAGAAAATGACTGTATCGTTAACTTGTAGTAACATGAGTTTATGTCCACAGAATAAAGAAACTAAAAGAAGAAAAAAGAACGGAGAAAGTGAGGTATCTTACCTGAATTACTATTTTCTAGGTTAAGATCGGCATCTTTGGTAGCGGGATTGGGGCTGGAACTGGGTGCGGGGGACTTGGTGGGGGAGTTGAGGTTGAGGGCAGTGTAGGAGCGCTCCAGGAGTTCCTTGAGCTTCGTGTCGCGCGGGCCACCTCTCCTCACGTTCAGGTTGTTCAGGATGATGTTGCTTTCGGCCTCTTCGATTCCGTTTAACACCTTACAAACCAAAACACACAAAATTTAATCATCTTATAGAGAGAGCTTCCCCTAGAAAAAATGAACTGGTCATAGATAGATACGAAAGACCCTCCAATGGCCTCTTGGCGACAGGTGGAAGCTTATACTTTCGGGGACTCAACACTTCCTCATGGACAGTTATTAGGGAGCAACAGTCATCACTCTTTTTTCGGCTGTTGACGTACCCACTTGGTGGCTGATGAGCTTCGGGTACGCCATGAGCCAAAAACCTCGGTTTGTTTGCATGACGAAACTGCCGACATATTCTTCACCATCAACAAAGTAGGTTAGGTTAACAGTTGACTGTTAGTTGAAGTCCCTAAAGTAAAAGCTTCCACCATTCCAAGCTACTAATGGAGGGTTTCTTGTCTCTAGTTGTAGAGGCTCAAAATAGACTTATCATCGAGTTGGATTTACTTTGAACCTCGTTTTTTTCATTATAGACATAGTGAAACATTGATTTTTTTCTCAATTTTCATCTCACAATCTTCTATCAATTAATTTTAATCATCTGAATTTTATTCAGAAAGGACATGCTTATCTGACGGTGGCGCACGGAGAAAAAACCTCGTGCGTGGGACCCGAAGTTTAGGTCATATGGATCTCTGAAGTTTTCGGATTGAGCATCTGAACACTTTAGGTCTAGCTGTCGAGGTTCGGATCACACATCTGAAACTTCAGTTCTTACATCTGAAGCACTTCAGATGTGAGAACCGAAGTTTTTCGGATGTGAAAACCGAAGTACTTCAGATGTAAGAACTGAAGTTTCAGATGTATGATCCAAACCTCAGCAACTGGACTTTAAGTGTTCGGATGCTCCATCCGAAAACTTCAGAGATCCATAATGACCTTAACTTCGGGTCCCACGCACGAGGTTTTTTTCTCCAAGCGTGGTGTGCTTTGCGATATTCATTGATCAACCATTTAAACTTATGGAAAAAATCGATAAACAGGGCGTTTTTTTCTCAGATGTTTACCTTGAAGGACTCGAGCCTCTCGTAGGCTTCCATGATGTTCTGCTGGTGGTCTGAGTCCTCCTCGACGTCATCCTCGTCATCGCCGTCGTTGACGTCATCCGGGTCGTCGGGCTTCCGGGGGGCGCGCCCGTTGACTGTGGGCGAGGTGGGCGGGGGGCGCTTGGGCGGCGTGTTGTGGTTCGTGTCGGCGTCTTCGGCGTCGGCGAGCGAGGCGATGTCGGCGTCTTCGTCGATGACCAGGGAGTTGGAGCCCTCCTCGAGCTCCTCCGAGCAGACCGAACCCTCCCCCGCCCCCGCCCCGGAGCCCGCCCCCTCGGGTCCTGCTACCACGTCGTCGACATCGCTGTCCACTGGAACATAGAAGAAACGAGAAAGGTGAGTTTTTAGGTGTGATGGACATCAAAGTTACGAAAATACAAAAATTTCAAAATATTTACAGTTTTCTTTAAAAATAAATATTTCACCAAGGGAAATTTTAAAATGTAAGGATGTGTTTTTCCTTAACACGTAGCCCCCATAGATGCACAATCCATGAAACTTGATACAATAAAATGTCGGGAAATTTAAAAAACTATCTGAAATTTTTTTAAACTTCTGCGATGGACTTAGTGTGCCATTAGTCGCTTAAAAACAGCTAAATCTTACCCCTTGAAAGCGTTAAAATTTCACTGAAAATTAAAAAAAGGAAATAACATCCCTGGAATTGCACTTTGCATTTCTGTTAGCACCCCCTCCCCCCCAATCTTGTCAATTCTAAACCTACTTCCTCCAAATTTTCAGAGGCGAAAACAGCACTGGTCAATCCCCACAAAGGCCGGTCACATTCACGTAATTAGCGGCCTCGCATCCAGTTCAACGTGATCGACTTTTAAAAAGCGCGGACGCTGTAACCGCTCCGCCATGCGGGGTCGGGAACAATGCGAACATTAATAAACGCCGAAATAATTTCGCCACCGGAACAATGGAACGCGGGATGGAAGCGTTTTCGGATGCGACCCGGGAGCCGGATACTTCCGCTCGTGAAATGTCACCTTCCTCCCCGAAACCGCGCGTCACGGATACCTACATCCGTGCGTCACACGTGGGGGAAATTACAACGTTTCCGACTTGGATGACGTGACGTCGGGGGCCCCAACGTCATCTGCTCCTATTCCGAGAGGTAAAATGAAAACATTGGAGCGTTATATCGTAGAGGAAACTCGTTCACTGAGAATGAGAATAACCCATCGATTCCTGAACGAGAGAACGTTTAACTAAATTTCTGCCTCGCTAGGGAAGAATGCCGTATGAACATTCGATAGTTGCCAAATTTCCTTTGGTAGAGCATGAATTTCAGGGAAAATTTGGGCATAAATTCCTTGAAATTTTCAAGCATTTTAGATCTGGAGATTGGAGGGAAAATATCCCAAATGTTTCTAAAGAATTCGGTTTTAATTTAAGGGAATTAGGCAACGTCTGAAGGCTCATACGGCGTTTATCCACAGCATGGCAGATCTCTACGCTCTAAAAAGAACCGACTTCATCAGACAGAAATCATCCCACGTTTTCGAAAAAATTAAGTTACGAATGTTTTTGAGTTTTGCTAGCCGTATATATTCTCCTGCCGCAAACTCAAAGTCGAGAAGATAAAATTAGTCGGTGTTAAGAAGAGTTGAAGTTTATTTTCTACATTGAGCCTTATGGAGAAAGAATACTTCAAACGTCCTTTTCTCAGTTTCAACTTATGTGCGTTGGATCCTTTCTGTTGAACTCGGTCTAAATTATACCGGGGTCGGCAAAAAATTGTAAGAGCCATTTTTTTACGGACTTACACTATCAGGTTAAAAAAAGGGGGCCGTATAAACATTGAAATGTTCCTGAATTTCTCCCGCTAAAACACTTATTTTGAAGAACATTAAGAGTGCTTTTCCTAGAGAGTTACAAACACCTTTGATTAAACTGGAAAATTTTAAGGGGGGGCTACCCTCAGTTTTCAAGGAAAATTCGTTGTTTTACTGAAAGAAATTTGGCAACGTACGAAAGCTCATACGGTGTTCCTCCTTAGTACAAAAAAAAAAATCGGTAAATTACCGGCGACCCTGTCACTCGGCTGCGTACCCGGCGATCGTTTGATGTGCGTTTCAAAGAAATTTAATTAAACAGGAGCAAAAAACGAGCGAAAAAAACATCGGCGAGCGATAAAAATTGACCCGATTAAGTGCGATTTTCAACGAAACATAATTTACCTAGCCGGCCGAACGGGCCGGGCGCCCTCAACAATACCGAATAATGGATGAGCCTTGGAGAGCTTACACCCCCGAAGTCACCCTCAAAAGCCACCCTCCCGGCTCAAACGGCACATCATTGAGGCCATTAAATCATTTTATTTTAAAAGCCATTACAACCTTCAATTCGGGGTACCTTTGGTTTGAATCCTACACTGTCGGGAATTATCCTCGGTCCAGCTGAGCGCACCCCACAGGACAATCAAAGTTACCCCTTCCCCTCCCCTCCCCGACTCGTCCACCTATGATTCATCCCTTAATATTTGGCCTCGTATTATTATCTTCGGCATAAATGTAATTACGTCTTGTTTATTTTATTTTTTTTTCCCTCTCTCTCTCTCCGTCGCCGTTTATTTTTATTTCTTTTCCGCTGATGATTTTTTCGCACTTCTTGTTCCCGTTTTAAAAGCGGAGCTTTTACTTTTTTCGATAATTAAGTTCGGATCTCTTTATTCGCCTCTCGGTGAGGATAATTCGGTTAAAGAGATATCCGCCCTAAACGAGGTTTTCGAAGCGTGCGAGGGTTCGTTTTGATTTAAATAATTTTCGCCTCGCCCTTCTCCCTTTTGTTTTTAACTTGGTTTGCACATTACATCGGCTACTGAATGAAAGATGTGGACATTTAAGTGCTTTAGGCTTCAATTGTTTGTCGTTGAGACAAAATTCTTTTCCATTCCCTAAAAGAAACCTCGGTGCTCTCATCTCGAGGGCCTCCGTTAAAGCCGGGAAGTTTTCTATTTCAACTTGTAGGTTATTTCTTTTCAACCTTGGCGGGTTGGACAACCACAGAAAACCTCGTATTCAGCTAACATATTATTATTCCATTTAAAATGAAATTGGTTATTTTTTTAGATATCAGTAAATTTTTTGTTACGCATTATTTCGTTCTTCTGTAAGGAAAATACAATGAAAATTTGAAAAACCGTGCTTGAAAAAACGTGATTTTCCAGTTTCGAATATAGGATAAGTCTAGGATCACAATTCAGAGCAACCACACACCTACACACCTTCAGAGTGTGATAGCCGATCTATCAATTGAGAAAGTCCGGATTTTCAAGTGCCAGGGAATTTCGGCAAAATGTGTCAGAGAAATCAGGGAAATGTTAGGGAATTTAATATTCCAAGGTCTGTGGCTACCTTAATTCCAAGATTGGAAAATTGACTCAAACCAGTAAATTTTGTCTAACAAAAATTACCGGGGCAATTTTTGTTCAAAATTTCTCTAATTTTTGCATGAGATCTGAAGAATGATCAGTAAAATTTTCAGTTAGGAATGCCCAATATTCTCCCGGTAAAAATGCAATTTACAAGGGGAAATTTGGCAACATTGAAATTTAGTTACGTTCTTTTAAGGGGGAAACGACGAATTATTTCAGTTTCGTAGCACCACGAGTTGTGGTTGTACGAACAGCTACGACTTCTCCGCTTCAGGGATTAATCACCCACCCTCGACGGTACCTCGAATCCGAACAGCGGGTCGCTTGTTGAATCGTTATCGAATGAACTTGATCGATAACTCCCTATCTTGGCAATGCTATTTATCGATCAAGGTCATTCGATAACGATTCAACAATTCAAGCGCAGGGGCCCCGAAGGGTTAATTCGTCGGGCGGGCAGTGCAGTGGCGCCCGACGCGAAAAACGTATGTGTCTTAATTTATTAAAGACCGACTCGGAAGTATCGGAGAAGAACTAATCAAGGAGTTTTGACACCAACCCGCCACCTCCGCCCCCGCGATATGAGTCAGCGCCCCCGCCAACCCCCACCCTCGAGTTTCTAATTCTTTCTCCCGGGCTAGTGTCAAGCGGCATTATTTCCGTCATCAATAACTCTCCGGAGATGTCGGCATCAACCCTTCCGCCCCAGCGACGTCGACTTTTCGCACCGGAAGCGGGTCAGCCCGCAGAAAGAGCGTAAGTCAATCTCCACGTGAACCTGAAAAGCATGGAGTTACATGTGCGATAAGGGCCATCTCAAAGAGTAGATATGTTCTTTTATCAGCGCAGTGATGAAATTTTCTGGATGCTTTACGATTTTCGGCGCCAACCTGTAACGTCGATGTTTCGCCTTGGCACCTTCGTTCTTCAGGTTTCTGAGCATCTCCCGGGACTTTTCTGTCGTCCGCTCAGGGTCTTGTTCAGATTTTCTCCTGCCCCTTGGATTCGTTCGGTGGTGGAAGGGTGAATCAAATTGGTGGAGAGGTCAAAATCAATTAAATCACACCTTTTCTGAAATTTCGCTGTTTCTTTTCGAGGAAGCCTTGCTCTCAACTTTCTTCAAGATAGTTCCCCAGCTTTTAGGAAAACGATTTGATAGTTGATCAATCAGTTGGACTGAATTCATCAGAAAGAAACCAACTCACATCAAGTCAAAACTGAGAAAAAGAGGTTTGAAGTTTTATTCCTACATAAGGCTTCGTGTAGAAAATAAACTGTAGTCCCTCTTTTCACAAACTAATTTCTTTATTCGACTTTCAGATTCTGAAAATAAACGACAACTTAAAAACATTATTAACTCAATTTTTTTCAAAATGTGGGTTGGTTCCTTTCTGATAAACTCGGTCCAATTGATGATTTTTGGATCATGAGACAGCTCTGAAAAATGTTTAATCATCACATCACCGAAACCACGCAATGATACGCGAAAATCAGAGAAGTTTTGAAGAAAAATTACACCGGTACTTTTTTGTACAAAAATTTACTGGTTTGTGTCAATTTTGCAATCTTGGTGCGAGGTTACATCCATCCGTCCGGGAAAGGACATATTTATGTTTAGGGTTATGCCTACATGGGATGTTTTAAAAAAAGGCATACGTGCAAGGTACTTCAAATCCATTTTAGATTGAGATGTATTAATAAATTCACCGTTCTTTAAAAAGAGGAAAAGACAAAATCATGTGAACTCTGGGTGAAGTTCGAGGCTTTGGCAATCGTGAGAGGTACACGTAGAGGAGGCAAATGAGTGAATGTGGACGCATCTCATTGCGGGCGATAGCGTGACGCGCCAGGGCGCCCCTGTCCCTTGGCGTCACGTCCCTGTGCAGGCCGCAAAACGGGAAGCGTGAAAAAGCTACGTGTTCCCACTCGTAATGACCGATTTTGGAATACCGTTTTTCATCGGCCTCACCACCCAACGTTGCCGACTTTAACTACTTTTAAACTTTAGTCATTTGTTTACTTTTATAAAATTAGAAACTGTATTTTACAAAGTTTTTTCAATTTAAAAATTATTAAACGCTAATATATTTCTTTAGTGAAAATATAGTGTCTTAAATTGAACTGAGTAATTCTAGTAAGTCTAGCCAAAATGTTACTAAATTAGCCCCTGAGCCCCTAGGCTAATAAGGGACCTTCCGTGGAAAGACGGACCTTAATTCAGAAAATTTACAAATTGAAGCTATTGATGCCAGATCATCACGGTGAGTTTCACGAGCAATGCGCCCGTTGCATACTTCGGAAAGAGCAAAAAGAAGAATTGTTTTCAAAAACAAAGTGACTCGAAAATCCCGATAACAAGGTCTGAAATACACTCCTAACTTCACAATCTGCGTAAGGAATATGCGTTTCCCGAAACATTGTGGTCGGCGCGAAAAGCGCGTTAGCGCCTGCAAGACTGCATGAATACTTCTCGCATTGCGCGCTGTGCGCTGTTAGTGCCTGCAAGACTGCATGGATACTTCACGCATTGCGAATACGCCACTCTGCGCAATATGCGAACGATACTACGGTACAGGTGAACATTCGTAAGAGAGGTCGTTCCATCCATCCAACCTTTGCGCACTGGAATACTACACAACACAATAATTAACAAGGCTGACGGTTTTGTGAGCAAACTGTGAGGAAGCACCATGATCTTCATCAACGCAAGGAAAATGTTAATAAGAAAACGCCGGTTGATAAAATCCCGTCTTGTTACGTGTGTTTTGGCGGGTTGGCATCGAACGTGTTGATATTGCGTTAGCATCCTAGTGCGCAAGGGTTGGATGGAACGAAAATGTTCGAAATGTTCACCTATAATGTAGTATTCTTTTTGAAGCGGAAAACTTTAACAAAATGCAAATTTCTTACTCAGGTTGAGAAGTTAGGAGCATATAATTGAGATTTTCCCAACGCGTTCATCGTAACTTTTGAGTCATTTTCTGTAAACACTAACACTTCTTTTTACTCTGTCTAAAGTTTGAAATAGAGTCCCTTTATACTGAGAGTCAAGACAATGTGAATCCATTTCTGATTGGTTCCCGTATTTTAGGCCTTCACAGTGTCACAAACGGGAATAAAGATTACATTTTCACAAATTGCAAAGATTATAATCTGGAATGGACCAGGGAATTACGGGTTCGGCAAGTAACAAACGGAATGAGAAAAGGAACGGAGAAAGGAATTTGAGAATGGGCCGATCAAAGATTACGAAAAACGTTCAATTTCTGTAATCTTTTTTCTCGTTTGTGACCCCATGAGAGGATGTTGTCTTGACTCTCAGTATAAAGGGACTCTAGTTTGAAACAGACCCATTTGTTTGGACAAAAAATTTGTCGTCACGTTATTTGTAAATTCTTCATAAACTTGGCAACAGGGAAGCCATGCACTCCTATCGTCCGTTGCACTCGGTTGCAGTCTCGCGTGGCCACGGTCAGAAACAAATCGGCCGCTCGCAGCACCAGGGATGCCGATTCTCACACAAAAATAATTTAATTCCGATATTTTCCGCAGGAAACACGGCAAATCCGACAACGCAGCAAAAGCTAGGCCGACTGCATCACTAGCCCGCTGAGCAGAAACCGCGAATGTCAACGGCAATGACGTTGGAGATACGCGGTTGTTGCCTGGCAGGACGTGAAGTGGCGCGGGGGCGACGGCGCGGCGACTAAATGAAAACCATAAACATCGACGAAACAACGTGCATGATATCGGAAAATAATTAGTTGTATCTGAATGCGACGAAGGACGCGCCCAACTTATTGCACCGGAGGTTGTCGAACAGCACTAATTCCTCGATTTTTCTCGCATTATTCAATGCGAGGTGAGAGGAAATCCGGCAACCGCGCGGGCGGGAGGCCCAAAATATGACGTCATTACGGTGGAAATGGCCTGCGTGAATGCGGCGGACGGCTGTCATGAACGTGCTTGAAATTACTTGATTTTTTGAGGCCTCGAGTCGAGTGCGAGTAGATTGAACGTAGTAAAGTAGCGGCTGGACGGATTTACGATTGGTTAGGGCGATGGCTGAAGGCGAAATTCGGGCCTGTTTACGAATGAGTCAGTTACGGTTATCGTAACTGACTCTTGTTTCCTTTGTAAGTTGAATAACCAGGCATTCTAAAAATACATCGAGGAACGCAAACTTATAATAACCTTATAGAATGGGTAATCATATCACTTGAGTGTCATGGAACTCATGGATTGGTATCATGTCATTTTGAAGGCAAATTTAAGCTGCGTAGCGAGAAATTCTCAGAAAGAACTGAGCGCTAGAATCAGAATACGAGAAAAACAACCAATGAATCTTTAAAGTCGACTCGTTCAAAAACTCAAAGCTCCAAATATTAAAATTTTTGACTAATTTATCACATAACTACTTGAATTGGTATATAAAATGAGTCCATCAATGTAATTTTTACCATTTTTCTGGTAAGTTCATTCCTGACGCTTTTGAGAATGAGCGATTGAAGGGAAATCCACGGTTCTGATCCACAATCAGTCAAGGCAAGCATCTACCTATTACGAGAACAATGAGTGTCGTTCATAATTATTTGGCACTATTCTTTTTCAGAGTGAGGGTCTTCAACTTTAGAAACTATAAACGCAGTAGGAAACACAGGCGGAAAGGGTTAAATGGAAGCACCTTCAACTCTCTTCCAATAAAATGTGCACAGGCCGCAATATCCTGTAATGTCAGCATCTATCTTGAGAGCACGTATATAACAACACCAACGTGCTTGTCCCTGTAACCAGTGAAGAACTAAACAATCTAAGCATTGTGAAAATGTGTCGAGGAACCGAAACCTAGGGTAGGCAACTATATCACCTCGAGTGTCGTGGGTTGGTATCATCCTAATTTTGAAGGCGAATTAAAAGCGCGTGGCGAGAAACTGAAATCCGCGTTATTTGTACCACATTCAATCGGAAGGTACCAAGACCAACATCTCTTGCGAAAACAATTAGAGGCCTTTATAGTTAACAGTCGTGATTATTTTCACAATAAGTGTGCGTGCCCTAAAATTTACAAATTACCAAATAAATTGTAAACAAAGATGCAAAAGGCAAAATATAAAAACCCCGAATGCTCCTCTAGTCAAAAGTACATCGGCCCAAGCTTTCAATGCGAGTATCCATCTTGAGAGCAACTACGCATGCATCTGCTAATAAACCATCCCCAACGTGAGCTTGTTTCATATTCCAGCGTTGCCAAACCGTCGAAATCTCCGATAACAACGTTTAAAAACCGTGAAATTCGCGGTTATTGTCTCGGTAGACAACGGCGCCGCGAGTGCAACGGTCAAATCCGCGCAAACTTCGCCGTGCGTCAACGGCACGCGTCCTCGTAAACAAAAGCTTATTTTTTGCCCCTTCTACCCCTCCCCCCCCCCCCGGTCCGTGGGCTCGGCTGTTATTCAAACTTGCCACCGCGTCGACCTAACTGAGGCCGGAGCAGGGGATGGAACTGGTCGCTTGTTTTGATTTCTCCCCCTCACCGATAAACAAAGGTGAGATTCCGTGGAAAGTTGGACGACCGGTTTGTCACGCCGCGTTGCCGATGATGCATGGGACGGAATGCATTCTGCGAGTAATGATAACGTGTTATTCACGGTATTCTATGCCGGGAGGCTACACCCTCTGGTCGCGACGCGGCCCAATCCTCAGATGGTGCTTCGGCTTCGCGCTGCATGAAAAGCATGTTTAGTGGTCTAGTTACCTTCAGCGCAGCACTGCCATGCTAAGGAAAAACGCCGTATGAACCTCCAAGCGTTGCGAAATTGCCTCTGAAAAAAATCGAATTTACTGGGAAAATCGAAAATAGTTTTCTTCAAATTTTTCAGACTATTTTGTTCACAATTTATTCTGAAATATCTGAAAATATTGAGAAAAAATGTACTTAAATTTCGTCAAAAATGCATATTTTGTCCGGGGAAATTGGGCAACTCTTCAATGTTCATACGGCGTTCTTCATTAGCACGGCAGAGCACGGCCCATTTTATTTGAGGTCGGGCCACCCAGATACATTCTGCCTTCAATTTTTAGGATACTTCACCTAGTTGATTATTTAATTTGATAGGTGAAGCTTTAAACAATTGAGACAAAGGAAAACGGTGCGATCTACTTGCTTAAAACGAATGGTAAGCATAGACTACCAACCTATTTGATCTCAGTTCAAGTCGAATAGTTTCATTTCGCCTTCAATTTTCATGATACCTCAAGCACAGTTACAAAGCACGAATATTGGTATGGTTCCCCTTAGCTTGATGCAAACTTGTGACGAGAACCTTCCGCACCCACGTGTACCCAGAATATCCACGCTTTGTCTACTTCATCTATACTTTTCTCTATCAATTGCAATGATCAGCCTGAAGGTTTACAATGTAGGCACGCTTTTTCGCGAGGAAAACGACGAATCAACACAAGGATAAACGTCACGGATCAGTGGCGTGGCGTGCTTTACGATACACCGATTGGTCCGCCACATAAACTTATGGAGGAGGATCTATAAACAGGGTATTTGCAGGAACACCTCACTAATCGATTCTTTACTAGAGGTTCAAAATAATGGGGAAACATCGACAACCGATCATTCACGCTTCACACAGTGGGTCGCATCAATTGGGGAGGTCGGGCATGACATTTTTTTACTAAAACTGCCAATTTTGATGTTTTTTACGTCAAATTGCAAATTTGAAAGGGTACCTGTAGCGGGAAATTTCACGAGGAAACCAGTGGAACTACTTTCAGAACCTCAAAGTTTTGTATAAACGCTAGCTAGCGTTTCAAGTTTCCAAATTTTGTACGACCACTCCAACTAACTCGATCCACTGTGCCTCGTCATTGATCACGACGCGGTTAAACTTCACGGATGGGCGGATTTCATTATGCAAAGCTAGAAATCCGATCACCCAACCCTTCCCTCCCCTCAAATTCCCGCCCTAAACGGCAACCTCGGGGCGATGCACCCCGATTCCGCGACGTGTCGCGTGCAACGGCCGAAAAATCGCCCGTGTGCGCAGTAAAGCTGCGCGAGTGTGCGAGCGCGACTCACCGTGATGAATCGATTAAGCGCGAGGCATAATGCAAAACTAATATCGAATGTTGTTTTTTATTTGTCACCCGCGATTAGCATATGAATGGGCGCCGCCGGGATAGGTGCGTCGGCGAGCGGGGAGGGGTGGCGGGGTAAGGAAAAGGGGGAGGTGTGCGAGCGCACGGGGTTGGACTTCAGCATTAATCGGGACCTACACTCCGGACCTTCCCTTCTGTTTCGAATTCGAGTTAATGACGTCGGCTCCTTGACGGAGCCCACGGTGGGAGCGCGTGTCGCGCGTCCTTCGCTCGTCGCGCACTGTTGCCTCATTATCGTGAAATTTTGAAAAAAAAAGGAAAAAGATGGGACAAATTTTGTTTTGATGAAAGACGGAGGGATGAAGAATTCGCAGGCGTCGGAAATTTTGTGAAGAGAATATTTAAGAAGAAACTACAGAGTAAATTGAGCATGGTGGTTTCTAAAATGAACAATTATTTTAAAAAAGCGACGAAGTTATGTCAAAATAACATACCTAATCTGCTAAAATAAATGTGTTCAGATGGAAAGTGTTGCCTAATAACGTTGCAAGGTGGCAGATTTGTTCACTTTTAAATCCATTTGTCATACCGTCCGTTCCAGGCTCGGAGGCTGGAAATTCCGGGTGCTCGAGCCGAAGCTTGGATTGCTCCGAATGCAACGTCCGGGACTATAGGCCTCTGAGCCCGGAACGCGGGCGGACAGATGTCCATATAGCCAGTAAGTGCGGCTTTCCACGGCTGGGTTTTGTTTTTCAGTGTATATTTGCAAATTTTCATTTTACAAAGAGACTATTTCCGACTAGAAATTTCAATGGTCGAATGTCTCCTGAAAGGCGAGATCGAAAACGCTTTTAAAGCGGGGAGTCTCAGCCAAAATGTGAAAGAAGACGCAAGTCAAAGGAAGCCATTTCATCTCATGCACGAAGTGGAAGGTGTTCTTGCCACTTTCTAATCTGTATCGCTGAGCGAGAAAAAGCGCCCCGGGGCTAGGGCTTTCCGCGCCGAGTGACGTGGCAACAAACGCGCAGGTTTCTACGGGGGAGGTGCCCAGGGAGGCCCTCCGGGGCTAACCCCTTCTCCTCGGCCGCCGCGCGTTTCTCCGCCTTTTGTTATTCATGATGAGCGTTATCAAGTGTGACACTCTCCCAGCCTCAGGGACAGCGCTGCCAAGTCTACAATGGACCAAGGGACAGGATCACTGTTGTAATTTTTCGTGAAAATCAAAATCTTGAAATTTCATGTGAATTATTTTTTTTAATTTCAGAAAAATATGAAAAATATTTTCGGAATTAAAATGCAAAATTAAATGAGGGGCGACTGGTTTTTGCTCTATGGTGTTTCTTAGAGTGGGTTGAATACCTAGCTCCTGAAGATATGTTTTATATTTTTCACAAATTTGTGAAATTTCATTAAATATTTCACAGAAATTTTCAAAATTTCGTGTTTTTCATTTCATCCGTGCAACCCTGAACAGGATCGAAAATCAAGCAATATGCGTGTTTTCTCGTCAAAGTTACATACAGAGACAATATATTTTAGAGACTACGAATTGGTAACTTTCCTCACACTGTAAAAGTTGATTAGGAAGTTCTAAGCTAAAATTTACCTGATGATTGCGAAAATCAAGCAATGCGATGCGTTTTTTCTGGTCCAAGTTACATACAGAGACAATGTATTTTAGAGACTACGAATTGGTAACTTTCCTCACACTGTAGAAGTTGATTACGAAGTTCTAAGCTCAAATTTACCTGATGATGACTCATGACCGGATAGTCGAATAGTTTGGCTTAGCAATCTAAGCTAATTTGCAAAAACTCGCCCAGAGAAGTGCTCACTCCGACATGCATCGGTCATAATTCAACAAATTTGACGTGATTTTGTGATCTACGAGTTACTCATCAATCATCATTAGGTGAATCATATTTTAACCGCGGACCGTAACTTCCGCTTCACTCGAATACGTTGCTTAGATTTTAAGACGGGATCTCTAAAATATCTTAACTGTGTCCAGTGTTCTCAATGGACCATCATACCGCCGTTAAAAATCTCAAAGTCAAATTTGGAGTAGGTACGTTTATTTAACTTTGAAGTTAAAATGCCATCTACACAATCCCAAAGATAAGAGTGTAGGACGAACTCTGGTCTTCCTACAGAGTACCTTCCACTTTTAAGGTGCGAAATCAACCCTTTGGGCGGAGTGTAGTGCGCTCTTTTCACTTAACACTCATATCTTTCGGATTGTTAGGACACCACAAAGACTCTAAAGTGAATACACCCCTGATTCCTCTCCGATTGCATTAACAGTTAAAGTACACAGTGACGCTAGTCCTCTTTCTTAAGTGTTAATTTTAAGTATTTCATACACGATTGATATGTTCTGCATAACATTTTGATGAGAAAACATATTCTGTAATGCTCACATTCTTACGCCGTCAAGATTTCAATGATAAACTTATAAAATTTAACTGAACTCAGATTCTACCCATTTATTTTACTTATTTCACTCCTTATGAAAATATATCAGTCTAAAAAATTTAAAGCAAAACCAAAGATTATTTGGACGGAGTTAAACAGAAAGGAACCAAGCCACATCGGGATCGAACCGAGAAAAAGAGGTTTAGAGTTTGGTTCCTGCATAAGACTCAATGTAAAAGATAAAATTTAAGTTCAATTTCTGCAAAATTTGCTCCAACAAAAACTTCTAATTTTTGGCGATAGATAGTAGAGCAGTGGTTGAGTTCAAAACCACTCATAACTCAATTTTTTCCAAAATGTGGGTTGGTTCCTTTCTGCTTAACTCAGTCCATTTATCTAAGCAATATTTTCAAAACATGAATTTAATTTATTTTAATTCAGTAAAGACACTCAAAAAATTACCAGATAGACCATAGTCCATTTCTCCTGCACTGGAAAAAAAACACACTGGATCTAGAGTCCAGACTCTTGAACACATTGACAAGAAAAAGGACTCTTGATTCAATCAGATTTAAGCTTAAATCAAAAGGAAATCCGCTCAAATTAAGAGGCTTGGTTCTTGATTTAAGCTTAAATCTGACTGAATCAAGAGTATTTTTTCTTGTCGATGTTATTAAGAGTCTGGACTCTAGATCCAATATGTGTTTCCCCCAGTGTATTTCATTCCTTATTAAAATATATCAGTCTAAAAAATTTCAAGCGAAATCAAAGATTATTTATCCAAACAATATTTTCGAAACATGAATTTAATTTATTTTAATTAAGTAAAGAAATTCAAAAAATTACCAGATAGACCACGGTCCATTTCTCCTGCGTAAAAGGGGCAAATTTTCCATGAAAAGCGGCAACCCTTCTCCGGGAGGGGCGCCAAGCCAGTAGCTCAGCAGCCGCTCGACATCCAGGTGCTCCTTCCTTGATTCTTTCCCTCAACCCCCTATCCTCACGCGGACGGTGTTTTTATTTTGTATTTATTGTCATTGTTCCGANGGGGGGGGGGGGGGGGGGGGGGGGGTGCTGGAGCAAGTGTAGCGTGGCAGAGGTGCCAGATGTGGCCGGTTGCTTGCGGTCGCGGCGCTGAGTCTCGGGGGAGGTGCGCGAGTAAATGAGGTATTGTTCGCGGGGTGCAGGGCTCTGGTTCGGGAGCAATCGAGGGTGGGAACAAGAAAGAACACCGTAAGAGCCTTCAGACGTTGCCAAATTGCCTTTTGGAACATACGAATTTTCGGGAAAACTGGTGACTATTCTTCCGGCCGACTTTTCAAGGAATTTTATACGCAATATGATCTAAAGCATCTGAAAATTCTGAAGAAACGCATTCATGACTTTTCTCAAAGCTGAACATTTTAGGCGGAAAAATTTGGCAACGTCTAAAAGATGATACGGTGTTTTTCCTTAGCCGGTAGAACAGATGCGTAGGTGAGGGCCCGAGGCGCGGTGCGCGAGATTTGAAGGGTCATTATACTCGGGAAATCAAAGGAAAGGCTCGTGAATTTCATGCGAATTTTTTAGGAGAGCACATGGAGAGAAAACCTTTCCCTCGCGACTTCGGATCGAACTTCGGTGCTTCCAATGCTGGTCAAAAGTTGGGTCACATAATGAGTCAGTTAAGTCATTTTTTTTATTGTGTCTTTCGAAAATAGTAAGTGACTGAAGCTTACAGTTTTTATTCCTAATTTTTGTTGATGACTGCAAACGGGAGAAAAGTTTCCTTGAAAGTGCCAAAAATGTATTTGCTCCCTATCTTTGCATGGAGAGTTTGTCTTGATGTAGAGGTGGACTCTCAGGGTAGCGTGGGATATACCCTCCATTTTGGCCTCAACTTGAGTGCTTTTTTCGAGCTTAGGAGTTGATTTGAGAGAAAACCAGTGGCACCATCGTGTTTCTCGCAAACTTTTACATGAGAATCAACAGTCAAATCGCAAATTCCTCACACATGAAACATCTCCATTATCGATAATTATTCACGCCTCGCCACTGATTTAGATTCGACAAAGTTGAGCCCTTGGCGTGGCGGATGAGATATTAAAAATGTCAACATTTTCATGAGGTCTCTCTCCGTAGCATCGGAGAATATAGTTTGGGCCGCGATAAAATTGGCGTGAAGCAAAACTATTTTTTTTTTCTTTCTGACAAAAATCATGGATTTAGCACACTCAAAGTACTTTGAATACAAGCCTGATTAATCCACAACCTTACATTTAGGAGAGTCGTGGGGACTAGGAGCAGTGGCGCGGCGTGCTTTGCGATATATCGATTGATCTACTATTTAAACCTATGGAAAAGGATCGATAAACAAAGTGTTTGTAACGAACACCTTATAATCGATTGTTTACGATAGCTTCAAATGGGGGAAATTTCGATAATCGATCATTCACGCTTCGCCAAAGAAGGCGCGGATGGTTTGTCAGATTTATTGAGGTATGCTTTTTAACATTATATAGTATGATGAACATGCCTGAATATAATCACGAAGTTTCTGCCTATAAAATTTAAAATAAAAATGATGCGTGAAGACATTAGAAAAAGGGTAAAAAGCAGTCATCATCCCGTTATTGCAGTTAAAGTTGATTCATATCCATCCGACTCGTATTGGTTTGAATGTGAATTTTTGGCATTTAGACTCTCTTCTGTCGAGCTTGTAATAAATGAATAATTTCAGGAAGTGGTGTGACTAAATCAGGGATGGAGAGTTTAAATTGATGTATTTTGATCATCACGTATGCTCATTTTAATTAAACAAAAACACAGTGCGTGCTACTAATGAAAAAAACTCAGATAATAGAGAAGGTAAAAGATGTTGACATTCTGTGCATGTAAGTCCACTAACTCTGATCTGGCAGACTGATTCGATATTGTAATCATCTTAAAAAAATCTACTCTTCAAAGGTCTGAATTTCATGAAAAACAAAATAACTAATTTTAAAGTTTGGAGTAAAACAAACATAGGATTCGTAAAACACTTCGGAAAGTGACCAAAAATCCCTTTTTTATGCCACAGCTCATTTAAAGTGATAAAAAACTCACTTATTACTGATTTTCGGAAGTATTACATGTACGCTCGATCGAGGCCTTTCGTTTTCCGACCTTACATCAACAACTTTCAAAAGGAAGGAAACCTTGCGCGTAGAGGTAATCTTATTCCGTTTCAAAAAAGCACAACTTCTCTCATGACTTCTCCTCACATTTCCGCTCCAAGCAAAGGAATTAACTCGAGGCGGACGTCCTAGCAAAGTGGTCGAAGAATAAAATGGATGGTTGGATAAAAAAGTGGTCCAGAGGGATGATGTTTTCTCTGGCGGTCTCCCTTGCAACGAATGTAGGGGCTAAGGGGTGTGATTTGTGTGTGAGAACACACGGTAAAAGGTTACGTCCCAAAATTGACCTGTCTGGTCCTGTACCTCCGGGGCGACCCCAAATCTCCGTGCTTGTAAATTTACTTCACCATGACGTTCAGGGCGTTTTTTAACGTTAGGAGCTCGGAGGTTTCGACGCAAAGACGCAGATCTGTCCTTGGTTTCTGGCGTTTGGATATCTCTAGATCGGGGTACATGAGCATTGAATAAATCTTGCGGAGAACGAGAAATTCAAAAGTTGTGAAAAGTTCTCCGCTGTTGTACGCTTGCTGTTCAATCGTTTGAGAGCACCTTTTTTTACTTTTTGTATCTGTATTTGTCATTGTTAGCCATAGGTAGAGCTCTGGTAAGCTGACGTAGTATAATTACTAAGTACAGGGAATAAAAAAAAAATGGTTCATATGGGACAACACGCTTAATTTTATCAATTTTTTTATTTTCTCCTCTCCTTGCGAACGGACGGCCAGCTTGGATGAATCAAGGTGATAGACGACACCTTTGAAAAAACCTGCCACTTGGTGAGGTACCTCTTGGGTTCACAACAGATAGATCGTGGGGAATCAATATTCAAACCGGGGTCTCCGCCACCTTATCTGCAGCATCACTCCACGGTCCGAGACGGCTTGTGCCTGCTCGAACTTCTAACCTCCAAATCCCCACCCCTTCCCACCGTGTAAAGGGAAACCGGCGTAAGAACTTTTGAGTGTTGCCAAATTCTATTCTATTCATCGTTTTCCCGACAAAAGAACGTAACTCAATTCCAAGGCTACAAAATTGACCCTAACAATACAATTTTTTGATGAGGATACCTATGCAATTTTCGTCCAAAATTTTTCTGATTTTTGGACGAGATCAGCAAAAAAATTAGTGAATAATTTTCAGGTAAATGACGCACTGAGACAAGCATTTCAGGAGGGTAATAAATACTTTTACTTGACATTTTCTGGCATTTAAGAGTTGATAGCGGAGCTAGAGTGTCGGAAATTTTTCCATACATAAAAGTCACTCCTAAAACGCACTCTTGCGCTCTGCAACACCCAAAGCCGAAATGAATAAAAACACTTCCAGAAAATGCGTAAATTATAGCGGAAAATTCGGCAATGCCCAAAAGCTCCGAAGATGTTCCTCCATGCCGCTGCAGCTTTCGGACCCGGGTCCTGTACCCAGTTAAAATAAATTGCTGATTTGACAATTATTTTTTGCTTTTTGAAGTTGTCCTTTATTATTTAAAAAAAAAAATTAATACAATACAAATCAAAATAGCTGTGATAGGTTATTACAGGAGAAAAAGTTACAGAATAATAACAGAACGACAATGAAGTTAAATTGAGACATAAAATAAAAGAGAGAAATTAAGGAAAGAAAGGGGGAAAGGAAGCCGGAATTGCATTAGCATATTTGACAATTAAAATGTTAAAATTTTAAACAGGTGGTGGTCAAATTATGAAATTTTTTCATCGTAAAATCTAAATTGAAACATGTCGGACACTTTTTCAAATTAACTAATTGTTGAGTCAGCAATTTCATTTTTTCCGTGTAGATCTGTCATCGCAGCGTGAAGGAGCAAAAATCGCAGCCAGGAATGAGAGATATCGGGCAATCGAAGGTCCGGGAGGGGATAACCGGGGTGAAAATAACCCCCGAGCGGCGCAAGGGGGAGGGGAGGGGGGGATCATCGCCTCATCGCCGGGAAATCTGGATGTTGCATGCGGCATCACGTGTCCGCCGTGGACTTGAGCCACCTTGCTAAGTGCTTCGCCCCACCCCTGCCCCGAGTGCAGGAAGAAGCGCGTAAGTCCATCGAAAATCCCATGTACATGCGTGGTTTTTGTTTCATCTTCCTACCCACCCCCCGTCGCTCCTATCAACGACCTTTGCCGGCTCCTGGAACTTTCGAGTTTGACTCTATTTTTCCTGATTAGTGAGATCCGTGGCGCGGTGGGAGGGGAGGGGAGAAGGGGGTTGTTTTCGTTTTCTGCCCTGTTCGCCATTTTATTTTGGACAGTCATAGATTACGCTAGGCCCCGCGTAGAATCGATCGAAATTTCTCGATTCCTTTCGCCGTCGGCGTGGATTGGGAGTCGTTTTATTAGTGTAAGAGGATGGGTGACAAAAGGACGTAAGTACACTTAGAGATGAGCCCTGGAGAGCGTTGAGGTATACGGACGACACGGTTCAAGGCGAGGAGTAGTTACGTTGTTATGTCAGGAGGGTGGCGTCTTAAATTGCGACCGCCCGCCAGAGGTGGCGCTTTGGTACCGTTGGCCTTCAGATCAGACATTCGTATCGATCTGCTTATAGGGTTTTTGTTTTGCAAATATATCGTCGCCTACCAGACAAAAGGGCGTAACTACACATAGAGATGAGCCCGGAAAAGCATTGAATTGTACGGAAGACAGGGTTCATTGCGGAATGTAGTTAGCATTGAATTGCATGGAAGACAGGGTTCATTGCGGAATGTAGTTACACCCTTATGTCAGCTAGGCGACGATATGACGCAAGAAATCACCCAGAAGCTCAGAGCAAACTGGAAAAATACTGTTTGAAGTGTTAAGTTAAAAAAAAAAAAAAAAAAAAAAACTGTTTTGAATAAAGTAGAGATAGAAAAGAAAATTGAAGTGATACGATGTGGATTTTCTGGAGGATTTTTTTAATTTTTTCTTTAAATTAATCGAAAGTTGCCGTCGAATTATCGGCGGTGAAATTACCAGACCCAGTATCTCGCTTTGCGACGTTGCAGACTTCCTGTGATACTTCTTTTTCTAAATAGATAACTACTCAACGTCAATTCTTGAAAACTTTAATTAATTTTCTTCTTCGTGCAAAGAAAACTCCGTGAAAATTTCAAAAAATGATATTGGTTCGTTCTCCTTTAAAAAAATAAAAATAAAAAGGAAACGAATATTTAAAACTACCGCAAACGTGATGTAAGTGCTTTGATTGTGTCACCGTCGATATTCAATTTGGAAACTCAACTTTTCTTGAACACTCGCATTTTATCAAAAGACATTTAGCAAGGGCTAAAACCTATGTAACGTTCTTCCTTGGCTTGATAGAATCACCCACCAACCCTTACACAAGTCTTCCGTTTCATCGCAAAACGCTACTATTTTTCGTAGCTGGCCCTTGCACGGGCCATTACGTCGAGAACCGATATGATAATCAGGTCCGTATTCAAAACCAGAGTGTGCAAAATCCGCGATTTGTGATCGAAAATAATAAAAAAAACGAGGTTGTAACCCACGCCGATCAGCGCAACCCTCGTGGTGTATTGCCTCTCACGCGGCGCCTTCAAGCTGCGTTGATGCGACACGCAACACGCGGCGGAGGCGAAAAAAATCCGCAGCTAACACTAAATTTCGGAGCCGTTCCGGCCGTCGGCGAACAGGGGCATAAATTACGTACCTCGAGCAGGAAAAGGAGACATTAGGCACGCGGAAAGGTCGCAGGAGTGCGGTGTAGTGACGTAAAGAAAACCAAGCCGCGTTGCCACATTTCCGAAAGCGAGAAGAAAATTTCGCAGATTCTGCCCTTGAATTGAGTCAATTTTCTGCAGATGGGCGAAAATCGATTGCGACGCATCAAGTGGGACGGATTTTTTTTTGGGGGGGAAGGATGTTTGTTGTTATTCATTGGAGAACGGGCTATAATCACGGTGAATGTACCCGAGGGCTGAGATTTTCAGGTATTCTGCTTAAGGTTAGTAATTTACCTGAAAGTATTGATATCGCTGGATGAATAATGTACACTGGCTCACCTGAAACAAAAAAGGAAACAATGAATTAGTTTACGAGATTTTTATATGCCATATCCTATCACTTTGTCTGTCAATTTCAATACCCCCTGGCACAGTTCGAATAAAGATATGGTTCCCTTCCGCTGAAAACGGACTGAAAAATTTTTCATTCTCAGTCCGAGCCGAACACTCCGAACAGTTTCATTTCGCCTTCAATTTTCGCGATACCTCAAGCACAGCTACAAAGCACGAATAGTGCTTTCCCCTTCGCTCCATTCGAACTCACGACAAGAACCTCATATCCCTTGATACATTGAGCAATACCCACGCGAATTTTTCCGAGACGGCATCATTTCACCTTCAATTTTCACGATACTTCAAGCACAGCTACAAAGCACGAATAATGGTATGGTTCCCCTTCGCTTGATGGAAACTCGCGATAAGAACCTCCCGTCTTCCCAGGTACTTGCGCAGTACCTATGCGAAGTTTTCCGAGGCGGCACCATTTCGCCCTCAATTTTCACCATATACCTCCAGCTCAGGTACAAAGCACGAATAGTGGTATGGATCTCCTTCGCTTACCGTCCCTGGGCCGCGTTGCGCAATGCCCATGCGAATTTGGCCGAAACGGCATCATTTCGCCTTCAATTTTCACGATACCTCAAGCACAGCTACAAAGCACGAATAGTGGTATGGTTCCCCTTTGCTTGATGCAAACTTGAGACAACCTCTCGTTGCGCAATACCCCTGCGAATTTTTCCGCGGCGGCAACACCGGCCGCGAGGAATTAATGGGGCAGACAATGGGAATCGCGAGGCCCTGCAGGGCGGCCCTGGGAGGATGGGACAGGAAGGGACCCTCGATCTAAACGAATTACCGGCGACAGGAAGGATCCGCGCAGGACCCCGGCCGGCCACGTGCCGCTGAGTGCCGCGCCGGCACACGTGAAGGGACAGGGACAGGGGACCTGACGCGTAAAGATAACATTTGACTCGATATATAACAATTATTCCTACCTATCCCCTAAGCCTAATGACCCCTCGCGAATAAATATAATGAATAGTTTCCACCAGGCCCCGCCCCCCGGCCCCAATAAAAAGTCCCTGAGGTGCGGGAGGGTATCCCGTTTTTATACTCCGCCGTTCGTTTCGTCGACGTGGAATTGTGGATGGCGGCTGGTGACGGGTAATTCGCACCTACGTTGATATATAAAACGATGAGGGTTGGTTTTGAGACTGACATTTGGTCCGAAAATATAGGTTAGGTTATAAGGGTTGATGTCAGGGACGAGTGAAGACCCTCCTTCGCACAAGGAAAAAAATCTGATTGTAACGAACACACTTTGATTCATAAAGATTTCCAGAAAATACATCTGACGCAAGTGGGAACGATGAAAAAAAGTCTGCGTTTATCGTTACTTTGGGTTATTTTGAGTTGCTTTTTCATATCGGTCAGTTCAAGCAGAAAGGCTCAGTTGAGAGACCGAATAGAGAACTTGCAGGGGTCTGAAATTTGATGAATTTCGTGTTTAAGTGGAAACTACTGAGTGAACAGAACCCGATGATAAATTTGGTTCATGAATTGAACGATTATTTGAGAAGATGTGACAAAATGATGTAATCTGCTAAAATACATGTGTTTAAATAGGAAAGGACGCCAGATGACGTCCCTAGGCGGTGCATTTTCTCACTTTTGAATTTATTTTTATACTATTTCCTGTATCAGAAAAAAATATAAAAAATACAGTGGAATCAGTTCTTTAAGCACTCTTAGATGAAGAAATAAAAATTTTGCATGCAAATTTTCAATTGGTTAAATTGACAGAAAGTTACTCTAAGACATGTAGGGATAAAGAAAATGTGTCACTGAAGTGTAATCTGAGTAAAATTCACAGTATTGAAGCTAGGAAAACCCCATTTTTAGTCTTTTCAACATACATCTACTAGAAACGTCCTCAATTTTCGGCAGCATCCTAAATCCTTATACGACAAAACTTTTCAAACATGCATCCTTCCGCGATTGTATTCTCCCAACGGTAGCTTTACCCTGCTTCATTGGTTCATTTCAAAACTGGGACTGAAAGCTGTGCTGTAACCTAACTCTAAGAATTGGATAGTGCGTCAAAACCGGAGGCACATATCCGCACTCTGCAGCCCCCCTCTCCTCAGAAACGGCAAAACCACCCCGAACTTACGTCGGATGAAATGCACAAGTTCGACGTTGCAATATCTCGGAATCTGGATTCTTCAGTCAGTCGTTGAGGGTCAAAAATTACGGTCAAAACTGCTGGCTGTACTCCTGGCTTTAGGGGAATCCTCGACACCCTCGTGCCAGGATGCTCTACAATAATTTCTCTGAATTTACAAAAAAGAAATATCTGACTAACTATGCCATAATCTCCTACATTTACCTCAAATTGCCCTAGTTTTATAACGTTCTTCTCAGCTAAGCACTGACTCGCTTATCTCAGGCTGCGAGCCAAAACAGTTTCATTTTGCCTTCAATTTTTATGATACATCAATACATCATGCATAGCTGCCTACGAATTCCGTGACTTTCCCTCCATTTTATCTCGGCTTTCCAGAGGGCTGATTATTGAAATTGACGGACAAAGCGACAGAAAGAGATTACTAACAGAACGATCTTGCTGGTGGAAGCGGATGGTTCCAATGCACAAAGGAGGTGAGTAATAGACTGACTAACGGCAACCCACAAGAAACCCTACTGTTGGTCCATCACTTTCCCCCTTGGTCTATATAGCAAACACCCGTTTCAACCAGTAGTATCGCTCCATTTTCTCTTTTTTTATCGCTTTAGTTATCAATTTCGATTATCAGCCTGAGAGTCACCATTGTGTCGATCAAGAGCCAACAAACGACAGTCACCCGCCAGTGAAACAAGGCGCAGGTGAGATAACTATTCGTGCTCTTAAGTGCGTTTTTGGCCTAGCTTCCGATTTTGAAGGCGCTTCGGGTTAATCATCGAAAACCTGTTTATTTGCCGACTGAATTCAGTCGCATTTCTGGTGTCTAGTAGGGGGCTGATTATTAAAATTGATAGACAAAGAGGGAAGTCATCAGCAGGCCGATTTTTGAAACTGATAGACAAAGCTATAGACAAAGACAACAAGAGGGATTTGGAGGGATCCTATTGGTGGAAGCGGGTGGTGGCAATGGACATAGGAGGTAGGTAATGGACTAACTAACGGCAACCCACCAAAGACCCGACGGTTAGTCCATCATTTTCTTCCTTAGTCTATAAGAACCAACCATGTCAACCAATGGGACCGCTCTATACTCCCCATGTCTTCTTTGTCTATCAGTTTCAATAACCGGCCCGCTGTGTCTATGGCTGTCTACAGCCAAAATTTGTCTTCTTTGTCTATTGATTTCAAAAATGAGCCCACTAATCACGGGAAACCCTGCTGTCGACCCTTGAATCCCCGAAAACTTGAATTCGTGGACCCGCGCGGCAATGGGGTCCTGGGCGACATGCACATCGGTCGTAGGTTAGCTTGGGCGAGGTTGCGGAGTGGCGCATTAGTGTAATAACATTTTCCACTGTCAGTTGTCAACCCCGCGGGATGATTAATCCTCCGGACGCTTGCTCCGGGCGGGGAGGCGGAGGGGTAGGGGGAGGAAGGGACAGGACAGGGATGCTGCGCCGCCGACGTTTTCGAGTGTAATGCACCCGTCAACGGCAGACCGGGACCGCGCGACTCATCATACTTCATTACTCCGTTTTTATTTGCTCCGCTGCTCACCTCGTCGCTGCCACCGTCGCGTCGACGACGATGCCACGCGCACCGCCTCCACGTCGAAGCGTACGTTGCCATCGTGACGTCATTCCGGATACAACGAAACGTAGACTAAAAAAAAAAAAACTCCGGCCGTAGAAGCCATACTTACTGGTTAGACAGACTGTCAGCTTTCCGGACATAGCGCCCGAAGCAATCGAAAAAACTATGGCTCCAGCATCCGGAACTTTCGGCCTCTGAGCCCGGAACGGACGGTATGTCTATACAGCCCGCACTGGTAAAAAAAACCTCTTGGTTCAAGAGTGCAGTTTCTTGTCGCCGGATTTAAGAGTTTGGACTCTTGTTTCAATGCAAAATCCGCTTGAATCAGTGCAAAATCCGCTTGAAACAAGAGTTCAAGACTCTTAAATCCGGCGACAAGAAACTGCACTCTTAAGTCAATGCACCGCGGCATTGGTCCACGAGGTTTTTGCGAGGTTGCCAGTGCGTAACTTTTTTTCTCAGTGTAGATAAAATTTAGATACGCATAAAATGTATATGTGATAAATAGTACCAAGATAGATCGTATTAACGATCTATTGACGATCCGTAACAGTGTATGTCGAAGCCCTTCTTCCACCTAGCCCCTCAACTTGGCAACGTCGCCCGAGCGCGGTACACGAGCCCGCAACGCAAGGAGTGAAACCGCTTTCCCGCGGCCGCTCCCGACATGTCCCGCTTTTTTCGCCGGTTTTGACTTTTTAATTGAATTACCATGCGACGTTCCACCGGTCCGTGTCACGCTAAACCTCCGGTCCTCTCCCGTGCTACCGTAAAAACACCGTATGTGACTTCGAATGTTGCCAAATTACCTCTCACAAAATGTTTATTATTGAAGGAAGTTATAAATATTTTCCCTTGAAATTTTAAACCACTTTGATCAAATTATGAAAAAAATTCTCTGAAAAATCGGAGGAAAAGTATTTTCAAGCTTTTCCGTTCATTCGTAATTAGTCGAGGGAAATTTGTCAACAATTACAGGCTCATTCGATGTTTTTCCTTAGCACGGCTGCTGGACTCGACTCGAGACCGTGTGCGCCAATGTCAAGAACAGCTCAGCCGCTCGTCAGCTCGTTGCAAATCATAGTTGCCATATTGTGGTAAAAATCTGAACTTTTCCCTATTGGAACCCATATAAAATATCCAGAATTTATGGCAAAATCGAGAAATTGTGTTGCAAATCTGCGATTTCGCGTACTGGCGGATTTGCCGAGGAAGCTAGTGTGAGCGTAAAATCTTCGCCCTTCTGACGTATGAACATTAGTTTCATATGCGGTGAACCCGTCATCCATAAATCTCAATGCTTTCCCGAGCTCAGCTCTAAAGGTAGTTACGTCCTTTTGTCAGGCGTGCGACGAATTGTCACTCTAACAAAAGGACGTGACTGCGCTCTTTGAGATGATCCCTGTCTTCCGTATACCTACATAAATCTTAGGGCTCATGTCAAAATGAAATAACGTCCATCAGAGGAGCGGCGAAATGTCGACTTGCTGGTTGCAGCAGTAAGTTTTCAAGTTTTCGCAACTGAGTCAGAAAATTGGTACGGAAATAATAGGGTAGTATGCACTGAATGCAATGCTTGCACTTATAGTTAGAATGAGCTTTGTCGTGAGAGAACTTCGTTAGGAGCGAAAATTATACTTCACAATCAAGACTAACTTATACGAGTTGACGGTGAGAGATTTACTTTTTAACCCTAGAGTCCGTACCGGTCTACATATATCTCTCCACCGACCGAAGCAACTTAACTCAATAATTGAAATAGTTAAGACGTATCAAGCATTTAAGCGAATTGTCTCGATCGAATATCTTTCGCCGTTGAATGATATTCGACGATTGTGCATTTTGTTTTAAATGCGATTCGACTTCTTCGTTGGTCTCACCGGAGACCGTTGAAGTCCATCAATTTGAAATTCCGAATTGACCTCGGGGCTTGAATTCGATTTTTGAATTGATGCAATCGATGCCGGAAACTTTATCCTTCACCAGAATTTTTGTTTCGTCATTTCTTTCTGTTTTTGTGTTTTGTCAATTCAAGTCTGGTGTTTTTGCAATTTGCTGCGTTTTGAAGATCCGTGTTTTCTTATTTTCTTCTTTATTTCATTGAAAACTGAACTCTGATTGGCTCCTGCCATCACCGATTATTGGCATCACTCAGCATTGATCAATTCGTTTGATGAATGATATTCAATCGCGAAAATTCGCTTTTGATGTTTGCCCATCCCGGTATCAATGCGAGGTCTCTAAAATACACTGTCTCTAAGTGACGTCATTATATGACGTTCAAAATGGCCGCAAAATCTTCACTCGCATCTTACTTCATCCCCACCTCGGATTCCCCCGCATCATTTTTATTTCGCATGTCTACATTGTCGTCCTGTCTGGCGACAAATCTCTCCTCGTCGGGGGAAGAATTATCTGCTCGCGTAGGAAAGTGGCCCATTATACAGGCGGGAGCAGTCGGGAGCACGCACTTAGGCCATCAATACGGAGTTATTTATGAAAAAGTCGACCGTACGTACTTTTGTAAGGACGGACCCCACGGCAGACGGAAACTCGTAAAATTATCTCTTGTATCTGTCGCCGTGATCCCTGGTCCCTTCGGTGTGGAACCGCCTATCTCGGCGCGGTTGCCGTTCGAGTTACGTGTTTCTTGCTCGGCGCGTCATCCTGAGACCCTTTTCGCCTTCGTCGAGAACAATGCGCCTCTGCGTTGCCGAGCAAACGCAAAAAATTATTAGTTTTTTTTTTTTCATCATTTGTATGATACTTCAAGCATAGCTACGAAGCTCAAATAGTGGTATGATTTAGGGGAGAGTAATGCCATATCTAGGCTGCTCTTTGATTCGTTCGTCAGTTTTGCGCTTTCTATGGGGCTCTTGTGGATCAGTGTACACAAACCCAATGAAAAGGAATTCTTATCCTCGTTTTTCACAATACTACAACAAATAGCTGTATAAAGCACGAATAGCAGTATGGAACTCCTCCACCGCAACTGCAGGTCATTTGAAATACGAGTACATTTTGCAATAATTAACTACTAATTCAGGGTTGCTACAGAATTTAGAAAATGAAATCCCCTGCCATCTCCCTGATTTCTCAGGTACACTTTGATAAAATTCCCTGACAATTGAAGATGTGCCGGACGGTAACAAATGCATAGTTAGAAATAGTTTCAAAATTTGTCGTTCGAAACGTCAAACTTGTTCTAGAAAGCAAGTAAAGATAACTCAAAAATTTTTCCCTGACATTTTCGTCTTGTTCCCTGAAATTTCCAGGCTTTCTCTGACTTTGTAATATCCCCTGATAATTTCCAGTAATCCCTGACTGTGGCAACCCTGTGCTAATGTTGTCTCATTTTGGAAACAACGCGTACGCCATTGGTTTCCCTATGCAGATAGGTGATTTTACGCGGAAGGAAGCAGAAATGGAAGTCCTAATTGGAAAATGAAGTCCATTTCAGGTCAACGGCAACAAGGACACGACAGAGGGCAAAAGTCGGCCCTCGGGAAGGGTCCGCGTCCGTAGGTGAGGAAGTTGTTTGTGCGCGGAGGGACAGGGGCCGGCGGGAGGCAGAAGAAAAGAGCAAAAGCCGGAGAGGGGGGGGGGAGGCGGAAAAAAGCTGCTTAGAGTCTAAAAATGTTTATTATTTCCCTGGCCCTGGTCCGGAGCCCTCGAGCTTTCCACGTCCGCGCGGGGGTGGGAGAGGAGGGGGCGGTTTTCCTTTCGCCTTTCGGGGGATCCGGGATGAATGGGCTTCCTGTGAGTTGGTCAGCAGGGCGAAGGTGGCGGCACTTCCGGCGCCGTGCTAGCTACCGGAGAGACAAAGCTCTCCACCAGTCGCCCTTAGTTGCCGCTTTTCGCGTGGAAAACTCTGAATGGCGCGGATCTCACTTTCTTCAGGGGAGGATATCAATAGGAGAGAGGATAAGGAGATGAGGAGTGAGAGGAATAGGGGAATAGACGAACAGGGATAGAAAATTGAAATTATAAAAAACGAATGATGAATGCAGAGGAATAAGAAAAAGAAGAAGAAGAAGAAGAAGAAGAAGACGACGAATAAGAATAGGAAGATTTTAGATTTTAAAAGGAGAAAGAAAAGAGAAAAGAGGAAAGAGAAAGAGGAAAGAGGACAGAGAGAGAGGAAAGAGGAAAGAGAGAGAGGAAAGAGGAAAGAGAGAGAGGAAAGAGGAAAGAGAGAGGAAGAAGAAGAAGACGAATAAGAGTAAGAAGATTTTAGATTTTAAAAGAGGAGGAAAAAAAGAGAAAAAAGAAAAGAGAAAGAGGAAAGAGAGAGAGGAAAAAGGAAAGAGAGAGGAAAGAGAAAGAGAAAGGAGGAGAGAGAAAGAGGAAAGATGGAAGAGAAGGAGCAAAGAGGGAAGAGAAGGAGCAAAGAGGGAAGAAAAGGAGCAAAGAGCAAAAAGGAAAGAGAAAGAGCAAAAAGGAAAGCGAGAGATGAGGAAAACCAAAAAAAGTTGAATGTATAGACACAAGAAAAACTTTTCACCAGTTGCCTCCAGTTGCCGCTTTTCGCATTAAAAGCTCCAATGGGCGCTGCTCTCACTTTCTTCAGGAGAGATCATTAATAAGAGAGAGTGTCAGAAGATAAAAAGTGGAAGGAGTAGAGGAAAAGAGATGAAGGAATAGAGGTAAAAAATAGAAAGAACAAGAAGACGGATGATGAATGCAAAGGAGGAAGAGGAGCTCTCTTTTTCTCTTCAGCATAAGACTCGTCGAGTTCAACTCTTGACAAATCTGAAGAGAGTCCAACGTGAAAATTCCCCGATTCGTTTAACTTACTTTTTGGGGCGTCGTGAACTTACTGCTCTCTCAAACCCTCCCCAGCCACAGATTGAATCCCTTACACTTATGCTGCCATGCTGAGTAAAAAAGGCGGATAAGCATTCAATTATTGCCAAATTCTTCTTCAAAACTATACATTTTTGAAGAAAGATGTTAATATTTTTCCTTGAAAGTCTCAGAATTTCTACATCAAATAACGAACGAACTCCTGTGAAAAATTGGAGAGGAAATATTCATACATTTTCCTGAAAATTCGCGATTTGTCGAAGAGAATCTGGCGACGCCTGATGGTTCGTACGGCGTTTTTACTTATAACGGCAGTATGGTCCTTAACTCCGAGCCATTCAGTCTCGTCGCAAGTGCCACTTTTAATTTCTTTCTTGTTCCTTTACAATTGACAACGCCGCTCGGATATGACCAGGAGACACTCATAATGAGCTTGCGTCGGGTGCTTCGTGTATTGTCCGAAGTTTAATTTTCTCATTTTCTCGGTTAACGTTTCTTCTACCTCATATCCTCACTGTCTCGCGGACATCCTACCCTCAGTCCTTCCCCGAAGCTTTCCTCGTCTCATCCCTGCAACCCTTGATTTCACTCCGGTCCCATTCAACTCGAAATATCATCCCCTGACTTTCCGTCGCCTCTCGGTTCTCGCGTCTTCATTCCACGCCCCGAGAGAAAGTTATCCCGTCGAAACATTGGTGCCATTTTATTTCACCGAAGATTCAGGGGTTCCCGGAATTAATTCCGATTTCCAAAAGTTCCGAGGAGGATCCCGCTTTTTTCAAAAGTTCCGGGGAAAAATCCCGAAATACGCCCAGATTTAGTTCCGAAGATCGTCCAGTTTAATCAAAGAATTTTACCAAATAATCGGTCAAACTGACAAAAAACCCCCGAAAATTCCGGAAAGAGATGGAAATTCGGTAAACAGTTCAGAGATTCGGAACTAATCCCGGGAAATGACAGCACTGCGTTGAAAAGTAGTGTAAGGAGGGTCTCAAAAAGCCAGTTTTCTTTTTCAACGGTTGAATAATACAACTGAATGCAAACTCAACTGCATAAATGAAATCTTGAATATGTCTGACATACTCGAATGATTTTCAGTAAATGAAAATCACTTGTAGTAAATAATCCCCCGTAATTTTTAAGTAGGTCGCAGATTTTCAGCAAATGCTTCAGTCCTCTCAGCCCAAAATTTGGTCGATTTAACACACAACAAATTAACCAACACTTTGTGTTACTCATTGTTTCACTCTGTATTAAACAAAATTTTCATTACTTTTTCTTACTGTGTGTGTCACTAACGTACACTCCTTTATTCCGTGCGAAACGCCCCTAGCAACAATTTGCTAGGGGCGTTTTGCCAATGCAATATCGTTTTTTCTCCATTTAAATCCATGGAAATGTATCGATTCTTGGAGGGGCCTGGTGCTCCAACCAGAATCGATTATTTAACATAGATTTAAATGAAAGAAATCCGGTGTTGCCAAATTGCTGGATCCGCTCCTGCGACTCGCACTGTCTCTGCGTAACAGGGAGAGAGGCCGCGAGATTGATAGCCGGCCCGCTGCACCGTAGGAAACAAGGAGCCGAAGTCACCGGTGCGGGGGGAGGGGTCGGCAGTGGGTCAACAAGATTTGCGGCCCCAGGGACGCGCGGTGCGGGTTTATTTATCCGCGCCCCCGAGCATGAGCCGCGGGTCCGCGAGTCCACCTTGGGCTAATTTTAGCGGTGCGCCTTCCTTTGAAGCGCCCGCCACCCGCCGCACGTCCGTTTTACGAGCCCGCCGTTTCCGCGACTTTTACGGCCGCGCCCGACTAATCGCTGCTCGTAGGCCTGATCCTCCGCCTGTCTGCGAATTTTTCGCTCCGTGAGAAGTCGTGATTTACGAGCAGCGATGATTTTCCCGGTGGCGAACCGCGAACGATCGATTATCGATATTTTCCCATTTGCAGTTGTGGCAAAGAATCGATTATTACCCTCTTCATCGATCCTTTTCTATAGAGTAAAATGGCAGATCAATCGACGCAAAGCACGCCACGCCACTAGATTTTCCACACTGGAAAAAAAAAACACATTGGATCTAGAGTCCAGACTCTTGAAAACATTGATAAGAAAAAGGACTCTTGATTCAATCAGATGTAAGCTATCAAAAGGAAATCCGCTCAAATTAAGAGGCTTTGGTTCTTGATTTAAACTTAAATCTGATTGAATCAAGAGTAATTTATCTTGTCTATGTTTTTAAGAGTCTGGACTCTAGATCCATTGTGTTTTTTTTTCCGGTGTGGTGTCTTCAAAATTCAATATTTGTCGCTAGAAACATTAATTTTGGCCACTTTTAGGTTCAGCCCCTCCCCCCCCCTAAACCCCCCTCAAAATGAGTTTTACCTGTTTGGAGGTCAAAATTGAAAAGAACGTTAAAAATTACCCACAGTTACCAATTTGCATTAATATTGGTTGATAAGCATTACCGCAGTGTTAAAAAGACGATTTTTTTCATCCAATTTTGGGGAGTCGTGGCGCCCAGAGAAAGCGTTTTTGGAAAAAAATGTTTACCTTAAGTCTTCTTTTGACCCAAAGAATCGACTCCTTCAATAATTGTATTTAATCCT
Organism: Bemisia tabaci; assembly: GCF_001854935.1. Taxonomy (NCBI): domain Eukaryota; kingdom Metazoa; phylum Arthropoda; class Insecta; order Hemiptera; family Aleyrodidae; genus Bemisia; species Bemisia tabaci. The sequence continues at coordinate 2,871,354 of NW_017547116.1, forward strand.
GGGACACCCTGTAGACTATGCTAGTAATAATAATGCCGCCGGTTTGGTTGTTCTCGTGATGCAGAACATTTTCACCTCAGCTCGGATCTAAACTATTCCGAGGGAAATGTGGCATTGTCACAGAGAGAAAGGTGCAATATACATCTGATGCTAAGTTTAAACTATACTCTCATTCATTAAGCTCATCAAAGCTCTTGGCACGCATTGTGACTCTTGGTCTTGAGCAGGTCGACAGTCTTACTATCTACAACTTCTCTGTTCGGTGGACTCATCGGCCAAATTTCGCTCGAAAATTCATTCAACTCTGAACTCTTTGCCTTGTGTGTGGTGAGCTCTTTCACTTCGTCGTTCCCTCTACGAAAGAACGTAACTAGATTCCAATGTTGCCAAATTTTTCCCCCAGGATGTCTACCAGTTTAAAAAACCGAAATTGGGGACTTTTAGGGGTATTTTTTCAACAAAATCAGGGACTTTTTTCTCCGAAACAGTAAGAGAAAGGGAGCTAGTTAGAGGGTTAAAAGGCATATTTTATACGACTAATTTTACAAGTCATGTTAAACCGATGAAAACATATGAAAAATCGAGCAACACTTCAGTTTTTTATCCCTGGTTATACCGCGCCGCCGCGGCTGGCGGGAAAATTTGATAATGCCGGTGTTTAGGACGATTTTCGTCATTTTTTGGGGACCCGAACAAGAAAATTGGGGACTTTCGGGGATATCGGGGACATCCTTCCACAATCGGGGATAATCGGGGACATTTGGGGCTTTTGGGGACCACCGGTAGACACCCTGGCCTCTAAATTGCATTTTTACCAGGAGAATCTTAGACATTTCTGACTGGAAATTTTACTAACTGGTCATAATCATAACGGAACCTTTTAAAGGTGGGAAACTGCTTGATTTGCATTGGTAAATGAACGTTATTAAACCTGTACAAAACGAAAACCTTTCACCGACGAAAAAATTAATCCACCTCGTTAGATTCCATCATGACCAAGTGCCACAGTGATTGGTCACATTATTTACTATTTCTGATCTCTGTTAAAACAAACAAAACAATATAAACGGCACGCCATCCCTAAGGGAGAGAAAAAAAATATTAAAAAAAGACGTGAGTTGATTTCGTGGATTCCAGATTCCAGGTCGGAGGTGAAATATTCTCGGTATCATTTGTCTTGGGCGCGTAAACAGGGGCCTGTCTTTCTCAGCAGTGTCCCGAGCCAGACAAGGATTGCCAATAAATACGAATAAACCACCTATTTAACTTAATAAATCTACTGATAAATGTGAGGTTTTTCGTGCTATATGGCAACCCCGCCAGGCTCCCATCGTGCGCGACTAATAGCCCGCTCCATTTGCGAATCAAGCATAATCAATTTATGACATTCTTCATCACCGTTTACCGTCCGCATTAACCCCCCAGCCCTCCCCCCCCCCACCCCATTCGAGGCCGAAACCAGAAAAATACAATATTTATCCCCGATAAGCTGAAGGTAATTTTTTCCCTCCAGCGATCTTTGAGGCCATGTTGCCGGGAGTCCTCATGGTCGGCGGGAGAGGCCAATGGACCGACCTCTCGAAAGGGTAAGAATAACTTAGTTGTACTTGTAAACTTCACGCAAATGACGAGATAATCAAAGGTAAAACCACTGAAAATCACCATAAAACGTATGCTTTGAAAGTACAAACTTGACAGTTTCATTTCGCCTTCAAGTTTGACGGTACTTCAAGCATGGCTGCAAAGCACGAATAGTGGTATGGTTGCCATTTGCTGGATACGAAGTTGCGACAAAAATTTACCAACTCTAGAATCGCTCCGTTTTTGAGGTCTTTTTTTCTCTCCTGTCGTCTCTGTTTCTTTGGTTTATTGTTTTGTCTATCTAAAAATTTCAATTTTAAACTGGACTTCTGTCTCATCTTTTTCCCCCCTCCAGAACGCAGCACTATGAAAAAACTCAGCGCATTGAAATTCAGTGTTTTATTGCAAAGCGGATTTAAATTGAGTCAGTGGAGGCTCGTCTCCACACCCATAAAAGTACCTATTTACATCAAAAGGAACTGTACCTATCGTGTTTGTGCCATGAGCCCTGGCATGCATGTATTCTTATGGATCTCAGGGGTCATATCAGAATGAATATAGTTCTTTTGGATTAAAGTACGTCCAATTTTCATCCATTATTCTTTCGGTCTGGCAAAAGAGCGGCACGAACCTTGTATCAATCCCTGTCCTTTTGAGATTTATTTACGTTGCCCTTCTTTCTCATATTTTATTCCATTTCATTTTCACGCGATGGAGTAATTAACTTAAACGATATCCTATTACTCAAGAGCAGGAGGTATCGAAACAGAAAGCGGTGGTGCATCGTGATTTTGTTCGAAGTATCGCATTCTTGCTGGGTGATCTTAATAGTAAGAAAATGTGCAAATGAACGACGTGTATTTGGGTTAGCTGTGTCGAAATCATACAACCCTTTTCTGTCAGTGCGATCAATTTCAACGAGTAGGGTAGACTTCTATTTCTTCGGGTTTCTTTCGCAGTTTCGCTGTTACAACATTGTTAAATTAAATTAAGATTATGGGGAAAAAAAGAAAAAAAAGAAAGGAAAGAATGAAAAGAAAGGAGAGAATGAAAAGAAAAAAAGAAAAGAAGAAAAAAAGAAGAAAAAAGAAAGAGAAGAAAAAAGAGGAAAAACGAAGAAAAAAGAAGAAAAAAAAGAAAAATTAAGAGAGGAAAGATAAAAAAAGAAAGAGAAGATAAAAAAAAGAAAAAATTACCTGACCAGCTAAACCTAGCAACTGAGAATCCCGCCGTTATATCAACTTTAAATTACAGGGTCTGTACCTGTTAACTTGGCGGCCAAACCCTAAGCTTCCAGGCCGGCTGTCGCGAAAGATAAAAATTCGGGCGGCAAAAAACCAGCGCGAGGATCCCTGATGGATTAAGAACGATTCACAACAAAAATTAATTTAATTAAAATAAGGAGCGAGCCCATTTCTCAACCCCACCTGACCTCATCGGGGGCAATTAGAAGGAACTCGGTTACCGCCTCGCACCGAATAAAAAATCACAATTAAAAGGCGGGAATCCTCTCGGGAGGGGCGAAAAAAGGGCGAATCGAGGGTGGAGGCGGGAAGCCAAGACGGAAGGGTTGAGATGCGGGCGGGTCTTTAAAGAAAATAAAGAGTTGCAAACAGGTGTTACGTAATTGCTCTGCTTACAGTTGGCAGAGGGACTAATTACCTCCCGAAACGGAAAGGGTTGCCCGCTGCCGACAACGCCTCAAGAACGCCGCCGCCGCCTTACACCGCCAAATGTTACAGCCCGAAAGAAGAAGGAATAAATAAGGAGGCGGGGGCGGAAAAAACCTGCGAGAAAACCCTCACTTCCGTCGCCCGCCGAAATTAAGTAATCGGAAAACTGTGGCTGGTACCGCGGCGTTGCCTAGATTTGAAAAAAAAATCATTTTGCTCGAGGACCACTACACGGGGTAAGTAGGTTAACCCAGGGTGTCTACTAAAACAGACTGGCCAAAAATCTGTACATTTACAGTACTTTTTCAGTTTATTCTTAAGAAATTCTGGACCTCCTCTACAGAAAAATTCAGTACTTCAGTACATCCATTAGACGCAATTCGAAACTTTGAAATTCTCGCTCGAACTGTGACAAAAATGACATAGACACAAAATTTCATGGGTGGCTTGAAGATTTAACTGACGGCACAAATGTGTTCTTGAAGGCAAATACTACTGTAAGAATCAACACGCAGGAGATTTTCCAGGCTTTATGATAAAGCACGCGTGGTATGAAGGAAAAAAATTCCGGACCTTCTTACAGAATTTCCACACTCAGACCGTTTTTTTTTTCAGACCGCTCTTAAAAAATCAGTACTATATCCGGACTTTCCGGACTATGCACGTGCGCGATAAGTATCTTGATTTATTTTACGAGGAAAGATCTGTACTTTCAAAGGATGCCTGTCATTCTTAATACGTTTAATTTCGTATAATACTGTGCAACACCTCTGTTGTGAAATAGTTGCTTCAGACGCCGCCGCACGGCGGGCGGACTGCCAGCGCGAAACGCGCATTGGCGCCTACAAACCTAAGTGGATACTTCAAGCATTGTGCAATGCGTGAAGTATCCACTTAGGTTTGTAGGCGCCAGTGAGCCTCTCGCGCTGGCAGTACAGAGTACACCTCTCCGCTCTGTTAGGCTTTAATATTTAGCGTCTTTTAACTCATGATTTTGAAATGTTAGCACACTCTGCAAAAAGAGGAGGAAGAAGAAACTTTTCGTTCATCGAATCGTTCACCAGTATCGCTGGCTCATTTTAGAGGCAACTTATGTACCATTAGGTTCTCTGTGCAGAAGGATTCTTTTGTGGATGAGCGATGAGCCAAAGATAGAAATAGAAGTAGTCAAATATCCTTTCCTGTCCGGTGGTTCATTAATCGTTTTTATACAAAAGAAGTTCATCTCTACGTTTAAACAATTAATATTGCAATTTCTTCCGGAAACTCGGCAACAGGGTGTGGTGGAGTAGAGGGGAGTGCGAGCAAAGAGCAAGGAGCCATCTCTGGGTAGGAAGCTGCTCTTTTAAAGTAATTAGAAACTCTTTTCTCGATTTAGAATTTAAAACAAACTTTCGTATTTGATGTAATTACTTTCGACCTCTTTTCTGTGTATATTTCTGTCTTTTATTTTTCCTCTTTTCAACCGTCGACATATTTGCTCGGAATAAATTAAGAAATCGCGCGATTCCATTTTCCGATCTCGCTCCGCCCCTGCGGGTGCAACTTTTACGCCGTTGCCATTCGGGTCGCATACATACCGGGATTTGAGAAAGAAGAATGATGCGAAGTCGCAGACTGCGGATCTAAAGATAACAAAATATGGTAAAACGGGCAGATTATTGAAGTTGATAGACATAGCGATGGACAAAGAAGACTAGTTGAAAATGGAGCGATCCCATTGGTTGAAGCGAGTGGTCGTTATAGAATAAGAGAGAGAACGATGGACTGACCATGACTTTCATGAGTTGCAACTACGTTTCCCTTTATAGTCTATAACGACCACACGTTTCAACCAATAGGATCGCTACATTTTCCCATTTTCTCTTTTGTCCATTGCTTTGTCTATCAATTTCAATGTTTAGCCCGTAGGTTTTTTCCGCACGGCCTTTCATCAATGGTGCCATTTTACAGCATAAATGTGAACCATTTCCATTGTGGACCCAGCTTTATTTTGCCTCCTTGTTACATACAGTTCAGGCCACATTCTTTGAGTGATTTTTTCTTGTTATTGCATAAATTAACCTGGTATTTGTTACTGATTCAGACCTGATCAGATATTGACTTAAATCACAATTAACGGTACGAGCTTTCAGTGGGGACTTATGATTTGGCATTTTTTTATCGGCTATCATTTGGAATACATTGTGCAATAAGGAACTACAATCTCTGGCTCTCCCATAAAAACATATATCTGCATAGGGAAACCAATGGTACGTATGTCCACTGGAAAAAAAAAACACATTGGATCTAGAGTCCAGACTCTTAAAAACATCGACAAGAAAAAGTACTCTTGATTCAATCAGAATCTAGCTTAAATCAAGAACCAAGCCTCTTAATTTGAGCGGATTTTGTTTTGATTCGAGCAAAATTCCGATTGAATCAAGAGTATTTTTTCTTATCAATATTTTCAAGAGTATGGACTTTTTTTTCCAGTGATCTGCATAGGGGAACCAAAGGCATGTATGTTGTTTCTAAACTGGGCCAGAAAAGGTGGTCCCCCATTGCAAAATGTAGTTCATTTATTGCTAATTTTGCTACATTTGGCAACAAAGACGACGACTGTGAACCGAGGAGGAGGTGACTTGCTCTAATTCAATAAAAATTAATGAAAGTGAGGACTCGGCAAACGGATTTAATTGCGTAAAAGGTAGATAAACGATGGTCGCCTTCGTCCTCAAGTCTTTATCTGAGAAAAACTTAAAATAACCCCCCCCCCTCCTCCGCGGGATCTTTGCTGCTGTGACTTCTTGGGCGCCCTCTGCTTGTAAAACGTTTCCGCTGAGGGAAGTGAACTTTGAAAGCGACTCGAAATCCAGCTGTTTTAGCTATGATTGTTCCGGTGAAGACCAAGAGGGAATGTTTAAAAATTAAGGAGTTTTGCACTGGGGAAAAAAACCATATTGGATCTAGAGTCCAGACTCTTGAAAACATTGACAAGAAAAAATAATCTTGAGTCAATTGGAGTTTTGCTTGAATCAAAACGAAATCCGCTTGAATTAAGAGGCTTGGTTCTTGATTTAAGCTAGATTCTGATTGAATCAAGAGTACTTTTTCTTGTCGATGTTTTTAAGAGTCTGGACTCTGGATCCAACGTGTTTTGTTTCCGGTGTTTCTTAAAATTTTACACGGTTTACTCACGGTTAGGTGGACTGAAAATATTTGTGATTAAGAGGAAATCAGTGCATTGCTCACCTGTGACATAAAAAGGAAATTCAAAATTAATGACATTTTAGACAAAGTCATACAAAGTAAAAGTTCATTCACGAACTGATTGCGGTAGACGCACGAGAGGTAAAGACGGTAAGTTGGAAATGCAGCCAACGTGCGTTAAAAATCCAGAAAACTGGAAATCTCAGTATAGAAGGAAAATAGTAGTATTTTTAACAATGTTGATACCATGCTGCGATGTTGGCCATACGCATACATATTGACAAATAACATAGTCGGGTTGATACCGAAGAATAAAATTTCAGCATGTTACAAAAATGGTAGCTTTTAGTATTGGTTCGTAGGGGCATGCACCTGATAGTATTTCCGCTCAACTTCAATATTTGTGCGGCACGAGTTAAAATACCTTTCTTCCGAAATTATTCTTCTGCATTCGTAAGTAATTCAAAAACATCTTTTCTAGGGGTGTAAAGTTTTCAGTCCTTGGAAGTCCAAAATGAGAACTATCCTAGTCATGCACAGACCTCTTCTGCCGTGTTAAGGAAGGACGTCGTATGAGCCATCAGGCGTTGCCAAATTTTCTTTGGTAAATCACAAATTCTCGGGAAAATTTGTAAATATTTTTATTCCAATTTTTCGAATAATTTTGTTCGCAATTTCACCTTCCTGAAAATCTAGAGGAAAAATATTGGTGCCTTTCCTCAAAAATAAACATTTCATCGAAGGAAATTTGGCAACTCTCGAATGTTCATACAGCGTTTTTCCTTAGCATGGCAGTCTTCAACTCCTTCCGAGGCCCTCCAAGTTCCAAACGTCTGAAGGACCTCCACCACCGAACAAACCTGTTGCAATGCTCCTCGCGACCGATCATCTCGTCGGTGATTAGCCCACGTCACAATAAACACATCGTGAAACCGGAGCGACGGACGCTCTCATCGGCCCCTGATTACTTGTTTACCGCCCGCGTCCGCCGTAAACCGGCCTCGATTCGATTAAAATTTATGGCCCCTTTTATGGCGCAATTAGGCCGCGACGGCCGCGACCGGGGGGGTGGGGGGTGGGGGGTTAGTTGCCTATCTCCAGTGAATCATCTCCTCCGCCGAGGTTAATCTCGCCTCCGGATCCGAATTATTTTTTGCCCGAAAAATGTTTTTCTACCCTCGAATGTTTTTCTTGCCCTTTCTCGAGACTGGGATTGTGATTCTCGTGATAAGGAACCTTCCGCGAGATAACTGGTTGTTTCGCCGGGCCGTTCCGCGCAGCTGCGAGAGTAGATAAGTACGGGGAGGGGTTGTAAATCAAAATTCTCAGACACGTTGGAATGATATCTGATAGGGCGAAGAGCTTCCTGGAATTTTAAAAATTGGACAAGAACCGTGGACAAGATATAACTGGTTGTTTTTGCACGAGCTTTAGAATGATCACTGCAAGCAGCTGTGAGGGAAGGATAAGTGCGGCAAGGGTTGTAAAGCTATATTTTCGAATGCGTTAGAATGATATTTCATAGTGTTTCGATGATTTGAGATAGAGACACGCGTCTGAATTGCAACGTTGCGGAACTCTCACGACTTAAAGATTTATTAACGGCACAAAAGTGAGTGCACTACTTTTAAAAACCGAATTTCCAGGAAAATTTTTGAATATTTTTCGTCGAATTTTTCAAATACTTTTGTTCACACTTCGATCCAACATATCTAAAAATTTCACAAAAAAATATGTATAACTTTCCTCAAAAATACATGTTTCATCCGGAGAAATTTGGCAACTCTCGAATGTCCATACGGCGTTTTTCCTTAGCACGGAAGAATGGTAACCAGAATGACGTCACGTTGGCGCCCATAAATTTTCGCGTAGCGCCCTAAGCCGGAAAAATGCCAAGCTCAGGATTAAGACCTGAAACCCGGGACCAATGGCTCGGGGGATAGGTAATAAATGAACTTTTCCCGCCGGGTAAACAATTTATTTGGAAACTTCATTGCGCCAGAAAGGTGAATTCGAACGAGCACGGGTGAATAGTTAAATTATGAAAACTCGCTCAAGAGATGGGCAATTATACGGTATGGCGCGTTGCCTAATTTCGCTCCATGGGAATGAATGCAGTTGAAATAAAGCGAACTTCAATTTCTAGCTGCGTGGCTATGATTTGCCTTCAAAGCGGCGTGATACCAACCCACGACAAACGGCGTGAAATAGTTGCCTGTCTTAGGTTTGAATCCGGAACGACCTTTAACGAGAGACCATTTGACGCGAGTAATAAAAAATGAAGTACGTGTTTCTCATCAAAATTTCACACGGAATACGAAAGACATATGTGAGCATAAAAAAATTGGGAGTTAAACCATAACAAAGAAATATGCATTTTCTGTCATCATCATTTTAAAAGTCCATGCTCGCCAAAAAATCGAAGTCTTCAATGGGAATAGATGCGGACGTGAAGTACAAATAGACTATATTTTGTAATTGGGAACTACAATTTCTTGTTTGGTTTAGAGTTGACGTATGTACTAGTAGTTTCCCCATGCACATATGTGTTTTTATAGATGAGCCGAAAATTGTAGTTCCGACTTGCAAAATGTAGTTCAAATATACTTATTCATGCCTTTATGGTGAATGAGGGAGGTACGTAACAATGAAAATTTTGAAAAATTTGAATTGAGCGGAGTTTGCTTCGAAGTAAACTTCCGAGAACAATCGACTTCAGGTTAGTCGTTATTTTTGTATGTTAAATTTTTGTAAGTCATAGGCGAAAAGATGTTTAATTACTTTTGATGGGTACAGGACCTGAGCAGTGAGCACTCAAGAGCAGAGACAAGTTATTACGGGTTGCAAACCTAACGTGAGCAACTATATCAACTCCGGTGTCGTGGGTTGGTTTCACGCCGATTTGAAGGCGAATTATAGGAGACTGGAGCTAGTGATCTTTCAACCGTGCTAAGGTACCAAATTATACTTCGAAATAATGAGGTTCTTCGTCCGACAGCCGTTTTAATTATTTCTGAAAAGTCTACTAAACTAACCCAGACTTGATTCCTCTCTTTGAATTCAATTTTTTTCCTAAAATTGTTTTCAGAAAGGATTTCCACGTGTCAACTCGAGCAGAGTGAAACGGAAAAGAATAACTATAGAATGCATTTAATTCCAAAGAAGTTAGATATGTCTATGTAAAGTTCAGCAATTCTAAACATTTCAAAGGGTATAGTAACAGTTTTGTGAATTGGAATGAAACAAGTTTTGAGTTTGAAAAATTCCCCTAAGTCTCGCGGCTTCGAGGCAATAAGAAGGACCTAAAAATCGAATTTTAAAATCATCTCTAGAAGTTATTAATACGGCCAAGATGTTCTACCTGAGACTTTAATGAGGAAAAATACATTCGGCAACTTGTTTAACAGACCAAACCTAACGTGAGCAACTATATCAACTCTGGTGTCGTGGGTTGGTTTCACGCCGATTTGAAGGCGAATTATAGGAGACTGGAGCTCGTGATATTTCAACCGTGCTAAGGTACCAAATTATACTTCGAAACAATGAGGTTCTTCGTCCCACAGCCGTATTATTTCTTTCTGAAAAGTCTACTGAACTAACTCAGATTCGATTCCTCTCTTTGAATTCAATTCCTTTCATAAAATTTTTCTCAGAGAGGATTTTCAAGTGTAACGCTAACAGAGGGACACGAAAAAGAGCAACTATAGAATGCACATAGCGAACTCTAAAGAAGTTGGATATCGATGTAAGGCACAGCAATTTGGAATATTGGAAGCACAGCATTTCGAAACAGCAATGGAACAAGAGGGTAATGACAGTTTTGTGAGTTGGAATGAAAAACAAAATTTGAATTTGAAAAATTATCTTGAGTCTCGCGGCTTTAAGGTAATTTTAAGGACCTAAAAATCGAGTTTTAAAATCGTTTCTAGAAATTATTAATGCAGTCAAAATGTTCTGTCTAAGACTACAATGAGGAGAAATATATTCCAAAGCTTCAAATCGGACGTGTTTATATGCTAAAAGGAACTAAGTTGCTCACAGCTCCTATGCACATAGCTCCGTTCGGCATAAATACGTTCAATTATGCTGTTGGTGGTCCATCGACGAACCATCTGGCAAACGGCACTAGGTGAGAGCCGTTCAGTGGGCTCTGATGATGGCGGGTGGGGTGGAGGTGAGGGGGAGGGCGTTTTTATTGCAGTTTAATTAAAATGGTTTCTCAAAGAACCATACAGACCAATCCACGGCGCCGAGGCTCCACCGCTCTCGAAAACTTGAGGAATACATTTTTCAATCTTGAAAGGCAAATTAAATATATTACGGAATTATTAAAGTTTTCATATTGTAATTTCTCTCCCGACAATTTTCAATCTCGTCTCGGGGCGCCCTCGCAGCCCAATATCCCAGCCCTACCGTACTGAGGAAGAACGCCGTATGAACCTTCAGACGTTGCCACATTTCCTTCGATAAAACATCAATTTACTGTAAAAATCGTGAATTTTTTTCCCAATTTTCTCATACAATTTTGTTCGCACACTGGGAAAAAAAATACATTGGATCTAGAGTCCAGACTCTTGAAAACATTGACAAGAAAAAGGACTCTTGATTCAATCAGATTTAAGCTTAAATCAAAATGAAATCCGCTCAAATTAAGAGGCTTGGTTCTTGATTTAAGCTTAAATCTGATCGAATCAAGAGTATTTTTTCTTGTCGATGTTTTTTAAGAATCTGGACTCTCGATCCTGTGTGTTTTTTTCCAGTGCAATTTCGTCTGAAATGTCAGAACATTTCAAGGAAAAACACGCATAATCGTTCTCAAAAATACACGTTTCATCCGGGGCGATTTGGCAACTATCGAATGCTCATACGGCGTTCTTCCTTACCACGGCAGTGCCGCTTTCGTCCTTTCGTCAATTATTCTTGTTTTATTAATCTCCTTGTATCCTTTATTTTCATCGTTTTTTCCCTCACATCAAACGCGATTGTTTTCGAGCCGGATTCAACCTCAAGAGAAGAAACATATTGCTCTCTCGGCTTCCTTTAATTTAGGTCAGTTATCAGTGGCGAGGCGTGAATGATCGATTTTCGATATTTCTTCATTTGAAGCTACGGCAAAGAATCGATTTTTAAAATGGCGACCACCCTCTTTTTCGATTCTTCTCCATGAATTTAAATGGCAGATTAAACGATAAATTGCGGAGCACGCCACACCACTGTCAGTTATGCACAGGCCTCGTGAATTAAAATGAGGGAAACCAACCATATTCCAAAAATTCAAAGAGTTCGGGTCGGCAAAATTCAGCACATTCGATGCGAAGGATTCGAAAATATTTTGAGTATTTACGATGATGTTTTGCGAATGAAAGTTTCCTCTTCAAGTACGTTCACGTGAAAATTCATTTTTCATGAAATTTCAGGGATTATTAGGGGCTGCGGATGCAATCCGTAACAATTATCCAAGAATTCGACGGGTTAAATTTTATTTTCTCCAAAATTAAAATTCTACTTTTTCTATACAGTTCGTGACATACTCAGTTTTTTTGCAGAAGTTTTAAAAAAATTCACCGTACTTCATTACGTGTAACTTCATAATGTTTCATGGGATTTTGCACCTTTGCGTCAAATAGCCGGACCATCAGAACACTCAGTGGCGATTCGTAAAGGTTGGCAAAAGTTTTTTCTCTGTTTGAATGTATAGAAAACAATTGATTCTTGGTGAGGTAGCATGCCTCACCTATTATATATATTTTTAATGGATTTAAGTGGAGGAAAAACAGAGCTGCCAACTTTCAAAATCGCCACTGGACACCATTAAGACGAAAAGAGAATTTTTTGTGAGGTAAAAGAGTTCACATTTACACCAATGACGATAGGAGTCTGTCAGTGCGGGGATCCCTGAAATGTTGGATCGATGTCTTTAATGGATTTAAGTAGAAGATAACCAGCGTTGCCAAATTTCAAAATTGCCACTGGGCATAATTGAGACGAGAAGAGAAACTTTTAAGAGGGAGGCAAGTTCACACCAATGACGATAGGAGTCTGTCAGAGCGGGGATCCCTGAAATATTGGATCCCCGACCCGAGCGTCGAGCCGAGATTCGCGCCAATAACTTCGACCGGGAGGCCACCTCCAGTTGTTCCGGTGCGGAACACGACAATCTAGAAAATTACTCAAAGGGATCTCCACCCTCCGAGGCCGAAACCGCCCAACTACACCCACAAACCCCGCGCAGATACGCGGTTCTGACTTAAGACGGGGTTGCGCCGAGGGGAGGCGGCTGGGCCGAGCGGGGAAGCCATAACTTAGGCTCCTGGCCGGGCCGAGAGCGGCAATCTAAGTTTATTGACTGATATCTCTTATCACACTCATCATATTTTATGTGCCGCGGCACTTCCACCCCCGGACCCTCCAATTACCGGCCGAAACAATCGGCTCCTCGAGACGGGGCGCCCTCCGAGATGTGCGTTTCCGGCCCTGGAATCCCCACGAATCGGGGAGATTCCGCCGATTTGGAATCCTGTTTTGAAAGAGTGCTTGCCGTTAAACAGAGATTACATCGATGACTGAAGTACGAAACCACGTATCTCCGAGTGTGACGTTGCAGATTTCCTGTCACACTTTGTTTGCCCGAGTTGACAGTAACCCACTGGAAAAAAAAACACATTGGATGTAGAGCCCAGACTCTTGAAAACGTTGACAAGAAAAAATACTCTTGATTCAATCGGATTTTTGCTTGAATCAAAACGAAATCCGCTTAAATTAAGATACTTGGTTCTTGATTTGAGCTAGATTCTGATTGAATCAAGAGTCTTTTTTCTTGTCAATGTTTTTGAGAGTCTGGACTCTAGATCCAATGTGTTTTTCTTTTTTTTTTCCAGGCGCATGGTGAATCTGAGATTTTCAGCAAAGAGTGCCCCATGGTTTTCGAGGAAAATACACATTTAAAGCGAAAATCTGCAACGTTTAAATGCAGTTATGTTATTTAGTGAGAGAAACAAAGTCTTTGGATTGGCGCAAAAATTAGCCACTCTGTGGATCTGAACCTCCTTTCCTAGAGTGTTACGTATTTCATTAACAGCTCCATGCGACCCACGCGTATACAGGGTGGCAAAATTTCATGGAAAGTAAAATCTTGAAATTTCAAGTGAAATATTTCATGAAACTTCAGAAATTTATGAAATATTGAAAATGAATTCCTTGTCGTGTTTCGCAAAATATTAAAATTGTCGTTTTCTTACATTTGTGTGGGTTTGAGTGCGGGTTGCATACTCTAGCCCCTAAAAAATATTACATACTTCACAGCTTCGTGAAATTTCATGAAATATTTCACCGCATGAAATTTCCAATATTTCATTTCTTTCTTACGTCTCACGCCACCCTGTGAGCGCATTCCAAATAGAGTGGGTAAAAAAAAGAATGTCGTGAAAAGTTGCAAATTCGACAACCCTCAGAGCAAAAGCGGGAGCGTAAAGCTCGGGCGTCGCGACGCTGAGCGTCGAGGGGTGACGACGCCGAGCGCCCGGCCTACTGAGCAGCGACACCTACCCAGGGCGTCGGGCGGAAGCCGGCGCCGACGGTTACCTGCGCGCAAGGTGGACTTCATTCACCCGTGAAAGGGGGCGTGGCCGACGCTACGCCACCACTCACCTTCCTCGCACCTTACGACTTACTCGCTGCCCCATTCATGAAAGCCCCGCGCCGGCACTCGCACCTTCCGCCGGGGGGCGGGGCCTAAGTTCATTCTTACCTGCCGTCGCTTCCATTCATGACTCCGGCACAGCGGGAGTTCAGATTACTCGCGAATGAATGGATGCCACTTGCGAGAGTGTTTGAGTGCATAGCGTCTTAAGTTTTCTCAATTGCAATGCGCTTGGCGGGGCCATTCAAGTTCAAGTAATACGTCATGCANGGGGGGGGGGGGGGGGGGGGGAGAGGCTCATCAAGCCCAACGTCACGTAGAGATTTACGTTAACGAGATCAACGTTCCGCGAGATCGTTCTAAAAGACTCAAAATGCGCCCAAATAGAATTAAAATTTCAGATGTTTCAGATGTTTGACAAAAAATCTGTTGGATCCGTTATATTGAAAATATTTTCATCTTAAATCACATAAAGCAGCGTACTTTTTGTGCAGGAACGACTTAAAACTTCGAAATCAGATGGAAAAGCCATCGAGTAACGATGATAATTATACGTTGATTTTAGAGGCAAGTACGTCTATCCACCCCTAAAACTGACGTTATTTTCATTAGCTTGATGGTTCTTTCGTCTGACGTCCAAAATCGTCAAAATCAACGAATAGCGCTATAATTTTTACAGCAACGGTAAAAAAAAGTTGCAAGATTTTAAAAATGCAGGCGAAAAGAATGTTTCCTCGTGGGAGGAGAAGTCACGTCAGTAGATGTATCGACGGCGTCAAAAGCGAGGAATTTTCACACCGAAAGACGGGAGAAAAGGAAGGTGAGAACAATGGCAGAGACTCTCATCTGATAGCCGTGCGAGAAGGGACGGCAAAGAAGAGTTGACGAAAACAAAAGAAGTCTCGCGGTGACGGACGGCGTTTTTTTTTTCTCATTTCGTCGCTCCTCTGCCGTAAGGGCGTATCTCGATTTCGACATGAGCCCTGGTAAGCATGGAGTTATATGGACAACAGGGTTCACAGGGAAATCGAGATACGTCCTTACGTCAGAGGAGCGACGATTTTCCCGCCCTCGTTTATTTCCGCTGACAAAGGCAGATGCGGAGACGGAGATGGTCAAGCGGCGTGGATCGCGTTACCTCGGAACTGAAGGTCCTTTGTTCGGACGAACGCACGGCAAAGGTCTTGCCAAGCATGCCTTAAGGTAAGGCCTGCGGGTGCCATTGGTTGCCATGTTGGACACAATATTTAGAAGAAGAAAAATTAAGTATACTTCGTGGATACAGAATGAGACAGTATCAAGGTATTCGTAAAAAAAAAAAAAAACCCGGAAAAATCATAAAAGTTCCATGGATAATTTCTGGGGAGAGAAAAAGCTAATCTAAATCCGACCTATCAAAAGCCGATAGTCACGTTGATGATCCAAAGCTTTTTCCAGCTTTTTTTTCCATTTTGGAAATCCTGATGAAATCCCGATTTTCCTGGTTTCTGACTGCTAAATCCTGATGACATAATGTTTCCAAATCCTGATCTTTTGCGGAGAAAAATTAAAATTTCTGCATGAGCGTATGCGAAAACATAAAAAAATCCGATCGGACGGCCGACTTTTCTCAAATCCTGATTTACGACCGATTTTTCCTCAAATTCTGTTGAAATCGAGATTAAATACTGATTGACCTCAAATCCTGATGGAATCGGGAAAGTCGGGATAATCCTGATGCTAGAGACTCTGCAAAGCTTTGTCTGAAGGGCCTGCCAAAAATATCGTTTCAAACGCATAGACAGTATTTTTTGATGATACCACTATTTAAACTCTTGGGAGCTCGTTTTGCCTACATGGCTAGATGAAGGCGAACCACTTTAGAATCTTAAAATTGTTATTTAAATAACGCAGAATGAGGCCACCACTTAAACTGTAAAAAAATGCATACATCCACAGCTCTTTCGTTAAGTTTATCGCGAAAATCTCTACCTTACGTGGCATTTCATAAATGATCCCTGTGATTTCCGTGGTTTCCTACTATAACCTTAAATCTGCGTTTTCTCAGCACTGAAAATAATTACGGTAGATTTTGCTATACTCTGACACAGTGATACGAATATATGAGGACTTATCGGTAACAACAGCAGATGTGAAAAATTACCTTTTCGAAACACGCTTAAAAACTGTTTTGTTCACACGAAAAATTAATATGTTTAGCTCGAATGTCCAGATCTCGAAGATCACATCTCAAGTATTTTCTCAAAATTTTCTCGATGCCAAAACAGTTTTTTGAGTGTATTTCGAAAAGGTAATTTTTCACATCCGCTATTGTTACAGATAAGTCCTCATATGGTAATAAATAGTAGACTCTATGGCAGCATAAACTGTATTATGGCAAGTTTTACCTGAGTTCTGGTGAATGCGACTGTAATTCTGGTTATTTTCGCTAATATGTAGTATCACCGCATAAAAGACAAGGAGACTCATGGTAAAGTAGCCATACTTTTTTTTCAGAGAGTGCAGTCTTGCTTTTTCCATATATGCGGTAGACACGTCGTAATTTCAACCACATTTTTAGGCAAGAGCCAAAATCTACCATTTCTTCTTGGTAACGTCGAAACGATGAATTTTCTATCGGAGCCAACAACGCCTCCACCACGAACAAAGCGGCTCGAAAACCACGCCGAGGCTGAATTCATTAAGCCAAAATCACCTTAAGGCAAGAAGATTACTCGCTTCGATGGTACCTGCCACGGAGGAAAAAAGGGGGCTAAAATAAAAGACCCGAGGAATTTTACAACTCCACGTCAAAGGAAGAAAGAACCGCGGGAGGGTCCGGGAAGAAAGGAGGGGATCACCTTGCCTGAAAAAAGAACCTCTCGCACAGAGCGCGGACACCTGGAGGCGCGAGTTCTCGAAAAAACCTTCTCCCGTCCGGGGCCAGGGATAGAGAATAGGCTCGGATAAATAAACAGGTTTAATTGGACCGGTCGCCTTTGAGAAAGGACTCGAAAGCCGTTTGTGTCCTACGGGAGTTAGGTTCTTTCTCCCGGGTCGGGGTTTTAATGGAGGTACGGGCCCTCTCACGTGGGGTCCAGGATGTTTATGGATTGACACACGGTCCGCGGTCGGGGGCCCACGGGGGTGGGGGCGGGGGAGGGGGGTCGGCTGGGGCCAGGCTGTGCAGCTGCATCAAGGCCGGGGATTAGAGGGAAACCCGCCGCCGACGCCAGGCCGCGCCGGTGTGTGATTGGAAAATGGGTGTGCTGTTGGTGTTGAGGATGAGGATGCGCTGGAGCCATCATCGCCATCGTGGTATTCCGTGTTCGTGAGACAGGAAAGGGAATGGTATCACGGCTAAGAGGATATTACTGATCGTGAGACAAAAGAAACTGCTTTGAAAACAAATGAGATAATACTCTCTTTAAAAAAAATATAGTAGATTTTACCATACTCAGACACAGTGATCCGAGTATGATAATTATAACCAGATTGTATGGTAGCATTAACCATATTATGGTAAGAATCACCTGTATTCTAGTGAATACTACCATAATTCTGGTCATTTTCACTGAATAGTATCACTGTGTAAATATTCAAGTTAACTTATAGCGGCCGTTACCATACTTTTTTTTCAGTGCTGAAATGGGTGTCTGCTAAAATTTAATTTTGAATTTTACAAATATTTTAGACGAGATTTCTTGCTTTTTCGCGCGAATACATTGAACCTCATTTTATTTAAAAAACAACATATTTGATGGATTAAAATAACAGGTTAAAACTTTATATGCTTGAAGCACAAAGACTTTCCTGATTGCATTCATGACCGATTTTCCAGACTTTTTAGTGATAACATCGAATTCCCGATATTTTCCGGTTTTCATTGATGGTATCCCGAAGCATACCATACGATTCTACCCAAAATTGATGTTTAAACGTTTATTTTCAACATTTGGATATCTGCTTAAAAGCAAAAGGACGTAATTTCTGAGCCGATTCTCCGAGCGCGCAGTGGTTTCTCCTGATAAAAACCACGAGTGAAGGCAAGGCACAAACTATGATTTTCCGTATTTAAAAAAAAAAAAAAAAAATTATTCGTTGTCCAATTTTATGCGTAGTCTTATATTATAGATGGTGTGAGGAACATTTCTTGAACATAAATATAAAGAAGTGTCGAAGAAATCAAGAGTTTTCATCCCTAACCATGAATTCCGGCAGTTACGCGCTTCTGCAAACAAGCCGCTCAACTTACCGCAACGCTCCTATCCAAAACCTCATCCCCGCGATCAATCTCCAACTCTCCGTCGCTGCTGAAACTTTCCCGGGAGTCGTGAGCTTCCAACGGCCGTGCGCGGGAACGAGGTGGGGGCGGGGGGAGGTGGCGGGCGGGCTCGGCCAATGGGGAGCCCGGAAACGAGTTGGTCAATAGAAGCTCGCGGGCGGGCCAATGGGAGCGCCGCGCCGCCGCGCACCTGCTCAGGTGAGCCCGACACACCTACACACCTTGCGACCACACACAGCGCAACACGCTGCTCACGCCCCCTCGCCCCATTCGCTCCGCGGCGCGGCGCCTTGAAATGGACTCGCCAGGTAAAGCGCAGGACACACCTGCGAATCTAACGCTGGGGGGGAGAGCAAGAGCCAATCGGAGATAGCCAACGAAAAGTGTCGGTTAGTGGCGTGGTGTGCTTTGCGATATATTGATTGATCTGCCATTTAAATCTATGGGAAAGGATTGATACATAGAGTGACCCTGTTACTTTAAGAGGCACAATATCATCAGTTTGTCGTTCTGCGAGCCTCAGAAAATAAAATTGCACACTACTTTTTGTATTTTTCATGTTGGGGTGCATAGTGTATAGATTTCCATTATGAATCAATCAATTATCTTCCTGATAAAAAAATTTAAGGGAGAAAAACTATATAGAAAAAAAAATAAATTGAGCTACATTCAAGGCCCGAAGTTCATTGATAATTGTTTGAATGCGAAATCGACCTAAAAAGATAAATAGCAATGTGCCATCGAATCTTGCTACTGTTCCATTCTTGACTCACAGAATCGAACGAATGAAAATAATCCGAAGAGCAGAACTTGCTACTTTTTCCCACGTTGGCTCCTGAAATCGTATTGTTTTTCTGCGCTACAGTCTCTCGAAAGGTCAGGTCCTACGGGACCCCCGCTGGGTTCTCACTGAATTTCCCTGGAATCGGATACCACGCTGTTCCAGGCGCACCGGCACGAAGTCCTCTTCCCATTCACCCTTACTCCCTCTCCAACCCCTCGACACACTTCTGAGGTCAGCGTTAATAAACGTCAACGCACAATGCTCCGCGGTAGCTACTTGTTCTGCCGCGATATTTTTTCAGATATTTTGTGTTGTCCCTCGCAACATTGCCAGGTTCTCCTTGCTTCATTCATTTATAACAGGTTTGCCACAGAATTTGGAAAATTAAATTCCCTGACACATGTTAGTGTATTTCCCTGACATTTGAACAAATGCTAGATTGTTAGAAAGACATTATGAAGTTAGAAATAGTTTTCAGGCAAAATTTGTCATTAGAAACGTCTCACCAACTCGAGAAAGCAAATAAAGGTGACTTGACGATTTTTCCCTGACATGTTCGACATTTTTCCTTGACATTTTTTCCTGACACCTCCAGGTTTCCTCTGACTTTTTAAAATTCCCTAACATTTCCTCGTTGTCCCGGTATTCCCTGACTGGGAAACCCTGATATAAAGCAAAATGATATTTATGCAAAATACCACAATTAGAAGGGAGGGCGGGTGTTGTGGATTATTGAACCACAATTATCATACAGTATTTTTGATTCCTAAAATAAACAGCTTAAGACGGCGTGAATAGTCCGTTTTCGCTCATGCTTCTGAGCAACACCAACACCAGTGCGCCTTCAATTTTTGCGCATGCAACAAAGACATCTCTCGAGCACGAATAGTTGCATCAAAACGTTGCGACGTCTGCGAGTAGGGAGTGGACCACTAGCTAGACGAGGTGCGAGTTTAAGCATTATTCTGATTAGAAGATTCTTTTCAAAATTTCACATAGAACAAGATGTATTCTGTTGGATATATGTATGTGTTCTTTATTCTGTAAGAGGGCACGGATTCATTTCACAGATTCACGGGCTTTTCGTTTCAGGAATCAAAAATTGTGTCAAAATTTTATGTAGAGCAAGATGTATTCCGTTGGATGTATGTCAGTATGTGTTCTCTATTCTGTAGGCGGGCACGGATTCGATACACAAATTATACCCGAAAACTCAATTCGATCGAAAATAAAAATGTAAAACGATCGACAATATTCGATTGATTCACGAGTTTGTTGATCGATTCGAGGATTATCCGGTCGATTCAAAGGTTTGTCGATCGAATCACGCCAATCAGTTCGCGTTTTGATTTTTCAATCGATTCGTGTCGATCGAATCTACACCCTCATACACTGTACTCGATTCAGTGTTCCCATTTCCTGGAACTAGTTCCGAAGTCCGAAACTCTGAGGTGCTCCTGAATTTTTCCCGGAACTTTTGAAATTTCCAAAATGTTCTGGATCTTTTGCATTTTCCGGAACTTTCTCGGAACTTTCGAAAAATCTAAAGGGAATCCCAGAACTTTTGTCGGTCGTTAAGTGGGAGAAATTGGAACAAAAACATTCCGAGTCCCGGAACTTTTGACGGACATGGAATGGGACCTCGATTATAATTTGTGGCTTGATTCGGCACCACTGTTGTAGTTGTATCCGTCCTTTTTTTCTTCCTAATTTGACGTGGAGTCAGTGCGGTGCCGTGCGGGTGAACAATAACAGTGTCGGTGACGCGGGGTGGGGGTTGGCAAGGGCGGGGAGGGATAGTGTCAAAAATTAGCGGTGTCTTGCGGGGCGATTCGCCGCGGTTGTCTCATCTCGAATCCGGGATCGGCAGGGACGAGGGGTCGATCCGGAATCGGGGATCCGGGAGTCCACGGGAGCCGTTTCGTCTCGGTAGCCGTGCACGTGACACGTGACTCATGACTCACGGTCCGACCCGCGACGGATCGCGATTGTGTTCCAGCATCCGAGTGAAAGGTCCGGGATCGATGGTCAACGTCCAGGGTAAGGTTGTTCTGTCTCGATGGTCAAGGGATGAGAAGGACGTTGCAGAACGTGGGAGGGTACTTGTGCAGGGGAAAAAATCAGGACGGTCGAAAGGCGAAAGTTTCTCACTGAAGGTAAATGTTGCGAGGACTGTAGAGGCTTCTATAGGCTGCCATACGCAGCCAATACGTCGTAACTCGAGTCAAAATGTTTTCCTTTTTCATAATGTCTAGTTTTTTTTTTATTTTGGGAAAACCTGATGAAATCTTGATCTTGCCTGATTTTTGACTGCTAAATCTTGATTTCATAATTTTTCCAAATCCTGATCAAATCTAAAACGATAGTGCGTATTTTTGTGCAAATTTCAGTACATTTTCTGCACAGCACGAAGCAAATTCCTTAAAATTTCCAAAGAATCCGCACAAGCGTTCTCTTGGTAAAAACTTAAACCGTCCAGTTTTTGGCAATAGCTGATGTGGCTTCGTTCCTTTCTGCTTAACACAGTCCTAATACTGCCGTGCTAAGGAAGAACGTCGTATGAACATTCGAGAGTTGCCAAATTTTCCTTAATAAAACATGTATTTTTGATAACATTCATGCATATTTTTCCTTGACATTTTCAAATATTTTAGATTACATTGCGTCCAAAATTGTCGGAAAATTTTGGAAAATAATTATCAGAATTTTCCCAGTAAATTCGGTTTTTATTGAAGGAAATTTGGCAACGTCTAAAAGCTCATACGGCCTCTAGCCTTAGCACGGCAGAATAAGCAACTGGTTTGATCGACTGAAAGTAACAGTCCCTTGAACCGAAAGACACCTACCGAACTACTCGGCCCGTGCAGTCGAACTTTTTTTGCAGGATGAGCGCCGTCAAATTAAGTGTGACGTGATTTATGAATGAAATCCGTGGGCAGGACCCACGCTTCACTAGGAGGGGCACTCGGCAACAATGGGGCTACGCGGAGCACCCAGCACATATTCATCGGGCACAGGGGCACACCTCCTTAATTCGATTGTGACGCTTCCCTCTCGACAGTAAAACCTCACGTATCCCCTATCAAAAGAACCCTAAAATGTACGTATTCTTACGGAGCGCGAGGCTCATCTCATTATCGCAATATCCAGTTTTGACATGGGGCATGGCGAACGCGTCCCCGTGGCCTAATTGGATTTTCGACTGTTGAAACAAAACGATGGCTCGCACGCGGGCGCTGTTTTCACGCTCGCGAGGACGCGTCGCACAAAGGCCAGGGCCACGCGTACGGCGACGATTTTGGCCGCTTTTCATCCGTGTCAACTTCAATTATAAATATAATTAAATCTCTCCCCCCGTCCTGGTTCGCGCTGACTTGGGCCGGATCGCTTGTTAGCGTCGTGAGGACATTAGATTATCGGGCTTTCGAATGCACATTTGATGGTTAAAATGTTTCCGTTTGATTATACTTCTTTGTTCGTTTGTGGGTCCAGCGGGCTGATTATTGAAATTGATAGACAAAGTTATAGACAAATAAAACAGAAGGAATATGGAGGGATCTTATTGGTTGAAATACTTGGCTGAGATGGACAAAGGAGGTAAGGACATTGGATTATCGGGCTTTCGAATGTTCATTTGATGGTTAAAATGTTTCCGTTTGATTTTTTTTTTTTTTTTTCATTTATGGATCCAGCGGGCTGATTATTGAAATTGGTAGACAAAGTTATAGACAAATAAGACAAAAGGGATATGGAGGGATCTCATTGTGGTCAAAGTAGTTTCCTGCGATGGATAAAGGAGGGTAATAGACTAACTAACGGCAACCCACGTGAGTCACGACAGTATTGACAGTCCATCATTTTCCCCCTTAGTTTATGAGAACCGTTTATTTCAACCACCAGGATCGCTCCATATTCCCTATGTCATCTTTGTCTATAGCTTTGTCCATCAATTTCAATAATCAGCCCGCAGGGTGGTGTAAAGGGCGTGCGTTCCTCCCGTTCGCCCGAAAAAATGAGGAAGAAAAAGGAAAGAAAGATAGAACGAAGGAACGGAGGAAGGAAACCTTATGATAGATGCTTCAAAATTTTGAAAACTTTCTGGAGGATTAAATTATAGCAAAAATTATGATTACATACGAAAATCGAAGAAGTTTGTCTTGCTCTTATAACCTTCATGCACAGGCAGACACGTAAAATCACCATTGAGTCAACTCACCTGCAACAGAAAATAAAAGACAATTAGATTCGACCGCAAACAAACAAGTAGAGTCATTAGGCTTAGCGGCGACTCTCGAAAATTGGCAAAACCAAGTTTTCCTCAATTTAAACCCATTATAAAAATCGATCCTAGATTAGGCAGCTCGCCCCCCTTAGAATCGATTGTTTTACATATATTTACATGGCAAAAACAGTGTTGCCAACTCGGAAGAATCGCCATTGCGGCAGGTTATTGCGCCGCTCCGTTTCCGAATTAGACCGATCGCCCCAGAATTTTGTTTACTTCGGACGATCCCTGACCCGGCGGAGGGGGGGGGGGGGCTCGCGGCTGCGGTTATAATTTCCGAAGAATTATGGACGCGGCCGGGGCGGATTTCTAAGAATAGGTACGCGATATGAAAATCGGTGAGAACATAAAAGTGTAGCACGGTTTGTAAGCTCGTAAAAAAATTTATGGCGGGAACACGGCCCTAACTCATATTAATTGCGGGTCGGCGGAGATGCGCCGCGAGCGCGGACGAGGATCGTCCGGAAGCGTTTTGTCGTCGCGGTTGCGGATCGTAGTCGATACATCAAACAGGTGAGATCGTATCGATGTCGATTGGTTCAACATCAAACAGCGGGTCGATTGTTGAATTGTTATCGAATGACCTTGATCGATATATAGCATTGTGAAGGTAGGGAGTTATCGATCGAGTTCATTCGATAAACGATTCAACAATCGAGGCGCAGGTGAGATCGTATCGATATCGATTGGTTCAACATCAAACAGGTGAGATTGTATTGATATCGATTGGTTCAACATCAAACAGGTGAAATTGTAACGAAATCGAATGTTTCAACATCAAACAGGTGAAATTGTATCGATATACATTGGTTCAAAATCAAAGAGGTGAAATTTTATCGATATCGATTGGTTCAACGTCATATAGGTGAAATTGTATCGATATCGATGATATCGATTGTATCAACATCAAACAGGTGAAATTGTATCAATATTGATTGGTTCAACATAAGGCAGGTGAAATTGTATCGTGTCGATTGAGTAATCTAAGAGAACGGGTTTCGATGATGGATGTCGATTCTTATGAGCACAAAAAGGCAATGCAAAGTGAAATTGTTTGGAATTTTCTCATTTTCAGCTTTTCCGACTTAAATCCTAAAATTTTTGTTTGAAGTTGTATCCTATTGTTTTGCACCAGTTTGATCAAAATCATCTGAAAGTTCGAAGGAACCACTGCATTTCATAACGGTAATTTGGAAAAATGGAACCCTTCAACCGAATGGCAACACTGATTTCTGGATCGGATCGTAAAACCGAATAAAAAAACCCCTTCAAAAACAGAGACAGCTTCACGCTTTGCACGGGAGATCATGACTCTAGTCTGTGAGTTGTACTCACCGATGCGATCTTCCCAACCTAAGGGGGGCCCTAGAACTATTTTGATGGACTTTCTCATTTTTCAAAATTGTAATCGAAACATCATTATTGTTTTATAAGATGTTTTCGAGAAAATGGAAGAAACCAGAGGCAAACAGTACATTGTGTACATTGTACATTGTACAACTGCCATAACAGGAAAAGAGATCCGAACTAGTGCTGAAAAATCAAAAAAAATACGGAAGAGCAGCTAATGTCTTGACGAAAAGTTATCAGTTACAAAACTGAATAGTTTCATTCATAGTTTCGACAATATTAATGCAGCACCGGCTGCAAAGCTGCTCAAAGCTGACTCAGTCCAAATCAACAAACATCCTGTCAAAAAATTGAGTTCCCCATAGAAAAATTGATGCTCTCAAAATGTTGATTTTGGGACGACATAACGTCCTGAATCTCCAAGAATATGTTGTCCGGCGGCAAAAGTTTGAATTCCTTCATACGACTTGCCTCCGTTTGATATTTTTGAATTGGACCACATTGTGCAAAAAGGAGCCACTGGTTCTGGCTCATTACAGAAACATCACATGTCATTGGATTCCCTATGCAGAGAGGCGCTTTCATGAAGGAGCCAAAGATAGGTGGTTCCTTTTGGCAAAATGTAGCCCTCTTTTAAATTGAATCAGTGAGAACAAAAACACATCAACTCGAAAAAATGAAAATAATGAAGACAAACACAAAACTGCACAGTAGGTGAAGAAGTTAGTCCAAGAAAAATACTTTTGGTGCCGAAAGACAAGTTTAAAGGACACGTTAAAGGCCTAAGTTGGAACAAATGCACTAACTTCATACCCTTTATAAAAATTGACTGACTTCAATGAAAATCGAGTATTTTCGAGCTATCGAGTTGGTGTGTTTTCGAACTCACTGATTCAATTAAAATAACCGAAATTTTAAAGGACTTCTCTTGGATGTCCAATATTTTGCCGGTTGTTCTTTTCAATTTTACATATATACGTAAACAGCCTTTCTGTGGACATTTTTTTAAAACCTCCTTTCCAATCCCAGAATCTCTTCATTTTCTTCGACGATATGTCCAATCCACATGCACCGACCTCCACCTACGATCGCAAAAACAGGGGATGAAAAATCCGCTCGCTTTGATACCTTTACAAAAGGGACACGTAATTAAAATACTGCTCGCGCGTGTCCTTTCACGAGCCGTAATCAAAATATATCATGCGACCATCTGCACCGCACATCGAGCGCATCGTCGCTCCTCTGACGTAAGGACGTATCTCAATTTTCACGTGAGCCCTGTTGTCCTTATAACTCCATGCTTTCTAAGGCTCACATGTAAATCTAGATACGTCCTTACGTCCGAAAGGCGGCGATATGAGGAGCCTCGGCGGAGGGAAGGGGGTGAAACGCCCCTTGTAGATATTAAAAATATTTTAACGGCCTGATTAAAAAGCTCATCGTGGGTCCATGCACCGTCCCGGGTATCTCTGACCGGTGGTCTGTGATTCGGGAAGGGGTGGTCAAAGGTATCGGACTTGGATGTGGGTGTGCCGAGTATGATGAGACGAGAGGACTGCTTAAAAAATGAGCTCTGCTTGAATACTTTTAAAAAAGGGTCTTATACGGGTAAAAAGAAGTGACAAAAATGCCGAAAACTGATTGAAGATATACAATCGTTGTATTCGATGACTATGCTGCCATACTAAGGAAGAACGATGTATGAACCTTCAGGCGTTGCCAAATTTTCGTCAGTATATCACGAATTTTCGGGAAAATTCGTAAACATTTTTCTTCCAATTTTTCAGATAATTTTGTTCGCAATTTTACCTAAAGTTCCTGAAGGAAAAACATGGCATTCATACTTATCCTCAAAAATAAACATTCTATGGGAGGAAATTTGGCAACTCTCGTATATTCATACGGCGTTCTTCCTCAGCGCGGCAGTGCTGCCCTCTTCCGGAACACGACTGAGCAGTTAACTTCCGAGTCGCTGCCCTCTGACACCGGAATTTGATTTGGACGATCCTGAGTTTTACGGTCCATCCGGACTGTAAATAGGTGACTCAGGCTTGAAACGGTTCTTCTGTGGAGTCGTAGGCGGGTCATAACTCAGCCGGGAAATTGGCTCGGAAATCTTGTGAGAGCTTCAGCTTCATCGCGGGCTTATCGCGGAGAATAATTTGTGGCGCGGCCGATCGCTATCCGGAGGAACAGCGCCTTTTAGGTAGGCAACCCGGCGGAGATTTATTCGGAAAGAATGCTCTCATCGGATGCTTATCGGGGGATAATTACTGGCCCCGGACCGCGGGGGTCTCACCGTAACGAGTCCTCCGGGACCCGCGCAACTATTCCTTCCTTTTAACTTCCCGCTTAATTTCCCCGAGTCGCCTTGAGTACATGCGCCAGCGCTACCAACTCACGTCTGGAAAATAAGAAATTTCCCGTTCCAGGTTCCGAGGTTCCCTGAAACGTACTAGAGCAGGGGACTGTTTTTTTTTTTTTTTTAAATTCAATTTTCCCTCACGTTTTGGGACTTTGCAGGGTGGCAAGATTGATGAAAAATAAAAACTTGAAATTTCCCGCGAAATATTTCATGAAATTTAAGAAATGTATTTTGAATATGCACTGGAAAAAAAAAAAAACACATTGGATCTAGAGTCCAGACTCTTAAAAACATCGACAAGAAAGCGGACTCTTGATTCAATCAGACTCTAGCTTAAATCTAATCTAAAAATAAAAACTAATGGAAGGGAAACCTGGACGGTGCACAGTGGATCGAGTCAGTATGAGAGGTCGGACAAAATTTGGAAATTTTAAACGCTTGTAACTCCGTTCATGCAAAACTTTAAGGCTCTAAAAATGGTTCCATTACTGGAAAAAAACACATTGGATCTAAAGTCCAGACTCTTAAAAACATCGACAAGAAAAAATACTCTTGATTCAATCAGATTTACGCTTAAATCAAGAACCAAGCCTCTTAATTTAAGCAGATTTCGTTTTGATTCAAGCAAAAATCCGATTGAATCAAGAGTATTTCTTCTTGTCAATGTTTTCAAGAGTCTGGACTTTACATCCAATGTGTTTTTTCTCCAGTGTGAGACAATTTATTAATTTCTCATAATCTGTTCTGGGAATCGATCTACATTTCGTTTTGCATTGTCTTCTGAAAAGGTAATAGTGTCGAATGCATACCATAAACATGCATTTTTCCGTCGATAAAGGGTAATTTAAGGGTAACTCTTACGCAGCAAGTAATTTCAGTAAAATTAGAGAAGGAACATTTTCATTTTTTTAGTCACTCTTCGAACCTTTCAAGAGCTGATTTTCTTAGCCGTTTACAGTACTTACATTTTCTTGGGAAGCTTCGGGAAAGTCATTGAAAATTCCTTCATGGTACTGATTAGAATTTCTTGAAAATTCCTTGAATCACTTTTGCTTTTTGGGTGCTATCATGCTCTACATTTAATCATCCACGATATTCTGTCAATCCGACAGCACTGTTTTCGGAAGTCCCTTATCAACTCGCCAAGGTTTCTTTTATTGCGTCTGTCCTAGGAAATAGAGCAAGAATCGCCACTACGGTGGCGAAATGACGTAATTCCTTTTTCGGCTGAGCCCCCAAAAGTAAAGAGATAAATCTCCTTTAAGGCTCAACGGAAAATACACGGATACGCGGTTTTACCAAGGATTGACGAATCACGCTATCTAGTGGCAACGGCACTATTAGCGTCCAGTGAGAGGCCATTCGAGTGGTTCCACGGACGGGAGGGCTTTATCTGACGAGTCTTGACCACTGGAGAAGTACAAAATAGTGCGGCGGAGATTTGGACGGAGTGACTCTTCCGAGGGTTCAAAAGACGCTACGGAAGAGGGTATAGAGTGCCAGTTGCAAGCTTGTAACTCATTTGAAGCCGCAAGTTTTGGAGATTCACGTGCTAAATTCGTTTAGGTCAAAAATAAATTCGAACGCTAGTTTTTGAGGCGGAAATTGATTTACGACCGATGAGAACGGCGAGAGAGCTTAACCAAAAAATTGGGGGGTACATAATTCCCTCGTTCCTTCTTCCTTTGCCTCGTCAAACGCTTCGTTGGTCTTTTCTTGTGGGGAAGAGGAGTGGATTGCGCTGCTGCCGAATTTAAATTTTGCGAGTAAGTGTGATGCGGGTGATATCGCATACTCTCCAGACCGATTGAAAAAAAAAAAAAAACACGAGAGGGAGCGTTTAGCACGAAAACGACCCAACTCGGAAAAGCTTAATTTTGGAGGAAGTAATCAAGGCTGCGCAAAAAATTGAGAATTAGGGCAAAGGAAAGTATTCGAAGTTAAGCGACGCCCACAGCGGCTGATTGTTGAAATTGATGGACAAAGAAGACAAAATGGATAAGGAGGGATCCTATTGGTGTAAAATGATGGTTTCAATAGACAATGGAGGGAGGTAGTAGACTAACTAATGGCAACCCACGAAAAACCCTACAGTTAGTCCATTATTTACTCTCTCTTTCTATATGAGAACCACTCATTTCAAACAATAGGATAGGACTTGATTTGATCTGCTCGATTCAAAATGAACTCTTTCTGTCTGCAAAAAGCGAGAATTCCGCGTTCCCTTCCTGTCGATGACAAATATCCAAATTCTTCGTGAAAAAGACAACCTGGTTGGGGAAGGAAAGGAACTAGATGCTTGTTAGTGTCGCGGTGACACTGGAATATTCGCTCGCGCAAGACTGCAAAGTGCCGTGAAAACTAATCACGAGGTTCCACCGTTCACCGGTCCCGTTGGCCACCGTCCAACTTTACGACTTGCTCCGCGCTCGAATCATCGGGATGTAACGCACCTCACTCCGTGTAGTTCCGAAACTTGCGGATTCCCCGATGACTATCTTCCACGCTTCTGTGACGCTATCCAAAGCCGTGGTCACACTATCACTATTTTCTTCACGTGAACCAGAAATGACATTCCGAGCAGCCAACAAGTTTTAAACATTAGGTGCATAGAGTCGTAATATGATGAAGTTGGCTGGGGTCATGTTCTGGTCGACGATTTCCGGGCCCGGTGTGCGCCGAGATTTGGTCACCTTTCCGATACATTTTCGATCCAAAATGGCGATGTATAATACGTAATAATTCGTAACATTTTTGTTTACATCGGATGGCCGGGTTCCCCTGTATGGGTAACAACTGATAATGTACTGAAACGGTAACACGGCACCGCAAAGGAGTCACGGAATTCGGTGACTGGAAAATGCTCTGAAGTGGCGCCAGCATGCCTATCACGACACTATGTACTCTATGGTGTTAAATGGTCGTTAAATGGTCATTAAATGGTAACGGGAATAAACTGACACTGGAAAAAAGTCTCATAGATCCAGAGTCCAGACTCTGAAAAAATTTGACAAGAGAAACTACTCTTGATTCGATCAGATTTTTGCTTGAATCAAAAGAAAATCCGCTTTAATTAGAAGACTGGGCTCTCGATTCAAGCAAAACTCCGTGTGAAAAAAGGGCGTGTTTTTCTAGTCGAATTTTGTAAGAGTCTGAGCTCTGGATCCAAGAGACTTTTTTTCTTAGTGGATCGTGACGTCAAGTCGAGTCTAGATACTGATATTGATAATTTGACCAAGACTGCGATTTTTGGATCTTGTCAAAACGTAGAAAGCAAGGAAAAGAGCAAGGTTGCATCGCGAGTGAACGAAAGCAGACATATGAATATGCGGGCTTCTGGCCATCTACTCGAGTCCAAGTTTTGCGGCAAACTATATGTAGCTGTTGCCAGATTAAGACGGCGATTTATCACATAATCTATTTCACGATTAGCCAAGGTGTAACGAGCACTTAATTATTTACTGGCGGAACTCGGTATTTTTCGGTCTAAGCGTGGGCTAAGGTATACTAGCAGAACAGCGGAACGACACTCTAATAACCTTGTTTCGGGGCCTGTCTTCCGTTCGCCAAGATTTTTCGAGCTTTCCTCGAGCTAGAGCTGTGACTTTAGACAAAACTAATCATAATCAAGCTCTTCTGCAACATTTTTTGAGGGAACAGAGGAAAAAATTGAAAATCTTAAAATCTTGAAGGAACTCCGGTTCAAAGTGCCCGTGGATGAAAGTATGAAAGCACAGAATCTTCGACACAACGATAGTTTCCCGGCAAAATTTGGCAGTTCGGACGGCTAATGGAAACCACAGGTCGGACATCTTTCACACATTGTCTGCGGCCGCTGACCACAACCCTCTTTCCACTCCGTCTTTGCTGCCTCTCCACCACCTGAAATGACCCTCGAGTACGAGAATTGAAATTTGGAGCCAAGGGTAAACGAAACAAGACCAATTCGGTGCCGAGATTCCAGGAGATGGATTGCAGATAGGATCACGTTTCGACGATGCTTGATCTTTGTAGCTGTAATAGCATAAAAATATGATCTCACCAAAAGCAAAGGTTCTTTGTTAAATGGATTGCGTTTAGCAGAAAAGAGCCAAGCCACATCAGCAATTGCCAAATTGAACTGGGCAGTTTAATTTTTTACAATAGAATGTTTTTCGGGATTCACCAAACTCCCCCCCCCCCTCCGAACAAATCGTCGTCTCCCGGACAAAAGAACGTAACTCCATTCCAAGGTTGGAAAATTGACTCAAAAAATTCAATATTCAACAAGAATAGACCGGTGCAATTATTGTCGAAAATTGGTCTGATTTTCGCATAAAATCAGAAGAAAAATTAGTGAATTTTTCAGTCAGAAATTTTAAAAATTCTCCTGGTAAAAATGCAATCTGCGCAAGGAAATTTGGCAACATTGAAAAGTAGTTACGTTTCTTCGTGCGGGAAACGACGAAATGTTCCCCCAAAGGATTTCGCAGAAATGATGCCCCTGATTTTTTCAAATAAAATCCCTTCCCTGATTAATTCACGTAATATTCTTTGATTTCAGGTCCTGTACACTATGATTTCAAAGAGCCTCTGGGAGTAAATCACACCAAAAAGCCCTACTGACGGCACACGCGAAAAAAGTTCAACGGTCGCCAGGCGCAAATAAAACAAACCCCGTCGCTCGAACAAAAGCGGCGTTAAAAAAAAAAAAGGTGGCAAGCGCATGAAACGGGTAATTGGGCCGGAATCGATTAGCGCACCTAGGAGGATTATCCTGTAATCAGCTCTGCGCGGCGGCGGCTACAAAGCGCGGGGCAGAACCGCGCAAGTCCCAACGACACACCCCGCTGGATACGCGGTTTCCGCTCAGCGCGGAGGTGCGAATCCGCGGAGGCAGCGATGGGTGCCGTTGACACCTGTACAAAGGGCCCGCGACGTAAATTAGCCTCGCCTCGCTGCACACCCCCCCCCCCCCCCCCCCCCCCCCCCCCCCCCCCCNAGGGAGTGGGGAGGGTGACAGATGTGGCTAATCCCCGATGAAAGAGGGGCCAACCTCGGTTGGGGAGGTGTCACTCGGATCCGCGAGCCCCGCGCACCTAGAGTGTACACACGGTGTACTCTACAGGGTGTTTCAGATTCCTGTTCCAGCCGCTAAAAAAAAAAAAAAAAAAAAAAAAAAAAAAAAAAAAAAAAAAAAANAGAGTCCAGACTCTTGAAAACATTGACAAGAAAAAGGACTCTTGATTCAATCAGATTTAAGCTTAAATCAAAAGGAAATCCGCTCAAATTAAGAGGCTTGGTTCTTGACTTAAGCTTAAATCTGATTGAATCAAGAGTCCTTTTTCTTGTCAATGTTTTCAAGAGTCTGGACTCTAGACCCAATGTGTGTTTCTTTTTTCCAGTGTGTGCGTGGTTTGTTTATGAGTGTTTTGGTTCTTCTTTACCATCTTTTTCTCAGTATTTTTGAATTGTCTTATTCTGTATATTCCTTCTCTTCCAGTGACTAGAGCTATTCTGCCTTGCGAAGGAAAAACGCCCTAAGAACCTCCAGTCGTTGCCAAAATTCCTTTACTGAAAAACGAATTTCCTGTTGAGCCTATGATTATATGTCGTACAATTTTTCGGATAATTTTGTTCGCAATTTCTCCTGAAGTTCCTGAGAGGTTTTTGTTAATTGAAGGAAATTTGGTAACGTATGAGGGCTCAATTTTGTTTTAGGTATGGCTCATTGTGGATCGAGTCAATCAGAGAGGTCGGACATGAAATGTTTGACTACAACCGCAAATATTGATGTTTAATTCGTCACATTTTAAATTTTACGGGGCGCTTATAGAAGAATATTTTACGAGGAAACCAATTAAACCACTTTTAGAGAACCTCAAAGTTTTGTCTCAACAGAATTAAAAGCGTTTAAAGTTTCCAAATTTTGTCCCCTCCCCCTCCCCATTGACGCGATCCATTGTGGGCCGGCGCGGCGCTGGGCTGGCGTGCTCGGGACGAGACGCATAGTAGCGCCTTATAAGACCACATGATACTTCATGCATTGCGCGTGCGGCACGGTGCGCGCGACGCATAGTGTAGCGCCTTACAAGTCTGCAGGATACTTCATGCATTGCGCGTACAGCACGGTGCGCGCTCAAGTCGTTGAAAAGTCGTATTTTCTTGGGGTCAAACCTACTCCGGTGTAGACGATTTCGGAGCAGCTGAGGGTTTGTTTTAGGTACGGCTCATTGTGGATCGAGTCAATCAGAGAGGTCGCACATGAAATGTTTGACTAAAACCGCAAATATTGATGTTTAATTCGTCACATTTTAAATTTTAAGGGGCGCTTGTAGAATAATATTTTACGAGGAAACCAATGGACCACTAGACAAGGTACGAATTTAAGCAATCTGATACATGTTTCTTCACCAGAATTTTGCGTAGAACACGATTCGTACGACGAAAATTACTGAAACCAATTCCTAACGAAGATATTATCGTTTTTATTTCACATTGGTTACGAGGAATTTGAACTGCCCGCTCACAAGAAACTCAAAGCTCTACGTGAGTCTAATTGCGCACTACAACGGTTTCGGCAAGCTTCTCAATCGAGCAATGTTCATTTCCCACCATGTGTTTTTCAAACTATACAAGTAATTTGCTATAGCTGAGCCAAAGCGTCAAGATTGAGGTTGCCAGATTTTTATATCGCAGAGACTGTCATGATAACGTTTAGCGCGCGATGTGAATCACGTAGAACATTGAGTTTTAATGAGCGGGTGGTTTGAATTCTCGCATCAAGAATCATTAAATATCTTCGTAAGGAGTTAATTTCGGTAATTTTTGTTGTGCGCATAATGTTCTGCGTGAAATTTTTGATACGAAACATGTATCAGAATGCTGGAAATCGTACCTTGTCTAGTGGTCCATTCTTCCACTTTTCGAACCTCAAAGTTTTGTCTCAACGAAGTTATAAGCTATTAAAGTTTCCAAACTGTGTCCGACTTCTCTCATTGACCCGATCCACAGTGCGGCTCCGCAAAACTGGAGGACCCTGTACAGCGGCGCAATTGTATCGACGCCGTGCGTAATGCGCATTGTGTCGGTACTGCGCACGTGAGTGACGCGGAAAGGTGGTCGGGATTTGGGGATCGGGTGCGATGTGTGATTGCATTTACATAAGGGATTCTGTCCGCCTCGACACCTACGACCTCCGCCTCCTCCGCGGCTCATCAGCTTTGGCCACCCCTCCCCCTCCCCCAATCCCGCGACACCACGGGCCATTGTCCTCCCTCGGGAGTCCCTCCGGGACTCGCGACTCTGATTACGGCGCACGCGCGTCCTTAACAAGGCTCACCGTCGCATCCCTCCGTGACAAGTCTCCATTGGCCCGTGTTGCCATTGGTGAAATGATCATTGGGACATGTATTTTGTAATGAGAAACTACTACTTGGATTACATTTTGCAATATGGAACCACTATCCTTGGCTCTTCTATAAAAACACCTTTCTGCATAGGGAAACCAATGGCATATGTGTTGTCTCTAAAATGAGCCAGAAATAGTGGTTCCTTATTGCAAAATGTAACCCACTTCTGACTCATTTTAGAACAATTAAAGAGGTCGAACATGAAATTTTTGACTAAAACTGCAAATTTTGATAATTATTTCATCACATTTTAAACTATAAGGGGTGTTTCAAGAGGAAAATTTTACGAGGAAACCAATGTAACCACTTTAAGAACCTCAAATTTTTGTGTAAATGGAGTTGTAGGCGTTTAAAGTTTCCACTTTGTCCGACCTTTCCTATTGACTCGATAGACTGTGCGTCGTTCCCCGGACAAAGGAACGAACTTCATTCTATAGTTACAATAGATGAAGAATTTGCACGAAAATTTGTTACTGCTTCATCTGGCGGGGCTTAAAAAGCTGATTTCGAAGTATTTTTCATAATTTTTTTCTGAAATGGGGAATAGTATAAAAACACTTTTAAAAGTGATATTAAAAAACGCGCGTGGTGTGAAGGAAAACATTTCGGACCTTCTTACGGAATTTCCGCTCTTTTTCAGTACTTCCGGACCACCCTTAATAAATCAGTAATATTTCCGGATTTTCGAGACTAGTAGACACCCTACTATTTTAAGTAAAAATAAATGTGATAAAAACAAGAAGCAGGAGACCTCTCATACTTCGTCCTTTCCCCCACGAAAGAACGTAACTTCATTTCGATGTTGCCAAATTTCATCTCGCAAACTGCATTTGCACTAAGAGAACCTTCTGGATATCTAACTGAAAATCTGGCCGATTTTAATTCTGATCTCGTGGAAAAATCTGAAAAATTTTCGCCGAATATTGCCCGGGTACATTCTCCTGGAAAATTGAATTTTATGACCAATTTTGCAACCTTAGAATGGAGTTACGTTTCTTCGCTTGACGAACTTGAGGCCTAATCCCAGCCTCAAGACGACGAAAGTACCTGACTCTCCTCCGTGCCGAGACGAAAGTCCTCGGGCTTTCGAAAAGTTTCTCGGGCGGAGCTTTTGTCTCCGCCGGGCGGCACCTCGACGGCATTTTTCTCCTCGAGCCGCGGGACGGGGCTCCATTAAGTCGTCGCCGTGGCTTCCCGGCGCGGGAGCCGGAAACTCCGGGCGCATTAAACGCCTCGACATACGCCAAAATTCAAGGGGATTACGAATAAATTTAAACAGTGCGAAAAAGGAGCCGAAACAAAGGCGAACCTTGTTACGTGCCGGCGGCGGGCGGGCGGAGGGGACATTACCTCCGGAGACAATGAAGTCACGGGTAGGAGATGACGTTGATAAAAATACTAATAAAAACATCAACGGGAGAAAACGCGCCCCTAAGTCACAACCACCTATCTTGAAATGAAGAGCGTATATCGGTGAGTGGTTTTTGTTTGGGGGTGATGGAGCGCTATCGCGCTCGCGGGGGGCGGGGGCGGAAAGAATTAATTTGAGCTCATTAAAAAAACAAGTCCATTAATTAAATTTAATACCTATAGTCAGTCAGTCAGCCATGTTTGATTAAAAAGCTCCGCGCTCGACGCATCGCGGGGCCATTGTTTCAACTTTTCATAAAAACAACACCCAACTCGAAGGAAAGCTCTTCAAAGCTCGGGATATTATCATTATTTACTACTGGGAAAGCTTAAATATTCATTATCTTCTATCCACTCCATTATTCAGCAAAGCGAATCCATCCTCGTCGTCTCGAAAAAAGCTCGCCCGAGCCGAAGCCGGTCCCGGGACTTTTGTCCAACTTTGGCGAAGACGTGTCCGCGCCAACTGCAGCGCGCCCGGCGAGCTTTCGGCTCTCGCTCAACTTTTAAATTAATCCTTTAATTTAGGTGCTCCGTGTCCGCGTCGACGGGGGTGCGGTCGAGGAACCGGGGTTGCGATTGAAAAATTCTCGACGATTCCCCCCGGGTATCTCTGCAGAAGAGAGAAAATTCGATACGTTTCCTGCGGACTGATTATTGAAATTGACAGACAACACGATTAGACAAAGATGACAGAAGGGAAATTGAGCAATCCTATTGGTTGAAACGGGTGGTTGTTACAGACTAAGAGAGCAAATGTGTTACGTTTGCTCCGGGATGATTGTTGAAATTGATAGACAAAGCAATAGACACATATGACAAAAGGGAAATTGAACTACCCTATCCTATTGGTTGAAACGGGTGGTTGTTACAGAAAACGGGTGGTTGTTACAGACTAAGAGAGCAAATGTGTTACGTTTGCTCCGGGATGATTATTAAAATTGACAGACAAAGTGATAGACAAAGAAGACAAAGGGAAAATAGAGCTATAGACAATGATGACTTCCTTCTTTATCTATCAATTTCAATAATCAGCCCCCGGCTGCACATCAGAAATGCGACTTAAGTCAACCGGCAAATAAGCAATTTTTCGATGATCAACCCGATGCCCCTTCGAAATCGGAAGGTAGACCAAAAACACACTTCAGAGCGCGAATAGTTATCTCACCTGCGCCTTGCTACACTCGTGGGCCACTGTTATTTGATGATACTTGATCCAATTGAAATTGATAGCCGAAGCGATAGGAAAAGAAGACAGAGGGAAAATAGAGCTACAGACAATGATGACTTCTTTCTTTGTCTATCAATCTCAATAATCAGCCCCCGGCTGCACATCAGAAATGCGACTTAAGTCGACCGACAAACAAGCAATTTTTCGATGATCAACCCAATGCCCCTACAAAATCGGAAGATAGACCAAAAACACACTTTAGAGCGCTAATAGTTATCTCACCTGCGCGTGCGCCTTGCTACACTCGCGGACCACTGTCATTTGCTGACACTTGACACTTGATCCACACAATTGTGACTCTCAGGCTGATAATTTATTGAAATTGATGGCCAAAGCGATAAAAAAGGAGAAAATGGCGCGATCCTATTGGTTGAAACGGGTGGTTGTTACAGACCGAGGGAGAAAATGACAACTCGAGGTCCTTCGTTGATTTGCTTACGTCCTTTGTCTATTGCAACGCCCCCACCCACAGAACCACTCCATTTCTTCTTTCTCTTCCTTGTCCTTCAATTTTAATAATTAGCCCGCTTTTAGGGTTAAGATCGGATGTAAAATCTACGTTTCAAAAGTTTTTGAAAATTCCCTGATTTTTTCCAAGTACTGAAAAAAAATGAAATGAATTTGAACAAGATATCAGACAAAATCAATAATTGATCAATAAGTGAATTTTTCGGGCAGCTCCGTTGAACTTTTTGTCTGTAAAAAACTAAAAATGGCGGCGTAAATTTTGAAACGTCGCATGGCGCTTGTGATACTTTGACCGGAAGGTGACGAGTTTTACTTCAGCTGCACGGTTACCCTAAAATTTAATTTTCTCCGCGATGAAAATTCAATTTTCGATGTTGATAATTATAAGGAGTAACACTGAAGCTTTGTCTGTCTTTAAACGCTTCGTTTTACAGTCTCAGTTCAAAATTGTTAGATTGCGAAGGAATAAAATTCGAAATTTGAATAAAAACCTAATCAGACTGTTCGGGTGCGGATTCTGAAAAAGTCGCGGCTTCCTGCAGGAAACTTTAATTAATCCGCAAGAGACAGGATTTTTCCGAGCCACCGAGAAATAGAGGAAATAATTAAAAGAATTAAGACTCGGACGGGAAGGAGTGCTTCGGAAAGTGCAGCAGGGCTGAAATAAACTTCGACGAAGAAGAAATTATAGGGCTAGTGTTTCCCTGAAAGTAGGGTAGCCCGGCGAAATTGCAACGAGCCAACATTGTTGTCAGGTCTCACGTAAAATCACCTTGGATTGAACACGGTTCTAAGTCTGCCGTTCTGGAGTCCTTGAACATTAGGTTTAAAAGGATCACTGGTAGAAAAACTTAAGAGTGCTTAAGAGTGACTTAAGACTTAAGTCTTAAGTGACTTAAGAGTGCAGTTTCTTGTCGCCGGATTGAAGAGTCTTGAACTCTTGTTTCAAGCGGATTTTGCATTGATTCTTGATTCAATTCAAACGTGAATTGGTCAATGCAAAATCCGCTTGAAACAAGAGTTCAAGACTCTTAAATCCGGCGACAAGAAACTGCACTCTTGAACCAAGAGGTTTTTTTTACCAGTGGAATTGTGCATCTAATAGAAAAAAAAACTCCCGACTAAATAAATACCTACTATACTGAGTTAAATATCTCCTGAACGTTTGAGTTTTCGTAAAATCGCGGTCAGGTATAGATTTAACGTAGAATTTTACGTTCAAATGGATAAATTTGCGTACATTAAAAAAAGTCACTCTAGAATGATGAAACTGGTAATCAACATTGGAAAAAAAAGTCTGATGGATCCAGAGTTCAGACTCATTAAAAATTTGACGAGAAAAATTACTCTTCATTCAATCGGATTTTCGTTCTAATCAAAAGAAAATCCGCTTAGATTAAGACGCTTGACTCTCGATCCAAGCAAAAATCGGATTGAATCAAGAGTATATTTTCCTGTCAAGTGTTTTAAGAGTCTGGACTCTAGATCGAAGAGACTTTTTTACAGTGAAAAACGCCAATTTGTGTTCTGCTTCTTCATAATTATTTGAGTGGTTTTTCTTTAATATGCGTGCGAATTTGCTTACCTCTGACCCACTTCCTATATTTACTTGATTTGACTTTTTTCACCAGTGTACTTCTCACTCATTTTCCCCTCAAAATATGACTCGTTTCCTTTCAATTTAATTCCGTCCAACTCATCAAACAATCAGCCTGCACCGAATACCACACCGAGCAGGCAGATGATGAACCCCGTCTATTAATGATTTCCGTTGAGTAAAAACGCCGAATGAGCATTCTAATGTTGCCGAATTTCCTCTCAATATATAATCATTTGAGAGGCAAGATATGAATATTTTCCCTTGAAATTTCCAGCCTTTTTAGATCAAATTACGAACGAAACCCTTTGAAAAATTGGAGGTGAAATTTTCACGGATTTTCCTGAAAATCCGTGATTTTACGAAGGAAATTTGGCAACGCCCGATGGCTCTTACGGCGTTTTTACTCGGCGCGGCTGAATAATAGTCTGTATGAAAGGCTCTCGCGGTCGGGAGAGGGGCATTTTCCTATTTTAATGAAAAGCCCCGAATTACGTATTCCGAGAGCCGTAACATGTGAAATATTAATTTCAGGAGGAGCAGAGATCGTGGAAATATGCAAAACGATTGTAAATACGTTCGAGTTGTAACAACACCGGGCCTGATCTCCCCGAATTCGGATTAGGACCCCCCCCCCCCCGTCCCAGTCTCTTTCTCCTTCTCATTCATTCGCCCTTCTCTCCTTTAGCTAGTAACAGCGCCATGGTCCTGACCACGGTAACACTAGCGCTAAAGCTCGTGAGTTTAGCAACGGGTTGGTTACCATAGGCCTTGTCTCCACGGGCCGTTTCACGGGATTTGTCCCAGGGAAAAATCCCACTTACGAAGTTGTGGTGCGGTACCAAGTATGGTCCTTTACCCCTAGGACTCACGGAGAGAGGAAGAAGAAGTGAAAACGAATTGTGCGATATTTTATTCATTACTCCATTGTTAATGTTTTTTTAGTTAAAATAATGTGTCTAATAGTCAAGTGAGTGCAATTATTATTTTAATCCCGGTTAAATAAATATGGCCAATGACCATGATGTGGTGCTCTAGTGTTGGTGGCTCTAAGAAGAGCCGTTGGAAATGGCAAGCCGGCCGGCTGCGAGATGTCCGCTGGGATGAGTGATGAGGCCCGTGTGACTGACGGGAGCGGAGTGTCTTGAAGCGGTGAGGTCACGACATATATAGTCATGGTTGAGACTGCGGCGGCCAATCAGGGGCGAGCATGGGCTGCGTCGCCAGAGGTGAGCGGTGATTGGCCGCCACAGTACTTCCCTGCGGTTGAGACGGAGTCTCTGTGGGTGGTTGGAGAAGTGAGTGGTGAAATTGGATGTTGGAGTGGAAACAGGTTTGGAAAATGTGTGTAAAGTGGATGAAAAGTTGAGGATTCAGTGAGTGATGATGGGAAGTTTGAGGATTTGATTGAGTGATGATGGAGAGAGCTGAGGGTTGGTTGGTTGAGTGAGTTGAGGATTGATTGAGTGAGTTGAGGATTGATTGAGTGATTTGAGGGTTGATTGAGTGGTGCGAAGCAAGGAGTGCATGTCAGCGTGCCGGGGAGCGCCATTCGACCCGGGTGACACACGGTTGAAGTTATGTGACCATCATCTTTCCGGGCAAAGAGGTTGATGCTCGGGACAACAAGTTGGGAACGTGCTGTGTTCTGCGGCAACTTGCTGGAGCGTGGTGATTTGCGCGGCGGAGAGGGATGGATACGATGCGGTGATGATGCTGGAAGCGTTCAATGCTCATGCTAAGATGATCAAATATGACTGTTCCGGTGAGATGTTTGACTTTGAGTGCTTGAGTTCAAATGACTTGAGAGAAGGTTGAGCGTGTTCTTGAAGTGAAGATGCTTGCTTGATATGACTGATTCAGAAGGGTGTACATGTTCACGGCGGGAGTCACCAATATGGCCAATGACCATGATGTGGTGCTCTAGTGTTGGTGGCTCTAAGAAGAGCCGTTGGAAATGGCAAGCCGGCCGGCTGCGAGATGTCCGCTGGGATGAGTGATGAGGCCCGTGTGACTGACGGGAGCGGAGTGTCTTGAAGCGGTGAGGTCACGACATATATAGTCATGGTTGAGACTGCGGCGGCCAATCAGGGGCGAGCATGGGCTGCGTCGCCAGAGGTGAGCGGTGATTGGCCGCCACATAATCGACTTTAACTAATTTATCTTCCCGCGCAAACTAGTCGCAGGACCGTATGAGCCCCGTCCCGTGGAGACGGTATAACTGGGAAAAATCCCAGAAGTTTCCTTCCTGCGATTCGAACTTGGGACAAATCCTATGAAAACGTCCCGTGGAGACAAGGCCATAGAATCGTGTTTTGGTTTGTGAAATGTTTAGGTCAACCAAACATGATTATTAAAATCATCAAAACTCAAGCTGTGCTACCATTCCATGTCCGTTAAAAGTTCCGGTATTCGGAACTTTTTTGTCTTAATTTCTCCCACTCCATGACCGTCAAAAGTTCCGGGATTCTAGATTTTTTCAAAAGTTCCGGGAAAGTTCCGGCAAATGCAAAAGATCCGCAAAATTTTGCGAATTTCAAAAGTTCCTGCGATGGAAAAATCTCAAAAGTTCCGGAATTCGGTACTAGTTCGGGGAAATTGGAGCACTGAGCTTTACGGATCATTGGACACCAGAGAAATGCAATCTTAAGCACCACGAGATTGCAAGCAAAGCGCGTTAAAAAGCCAACAGTTAGCGAATAGACAATGAATCAGTTATTATATTTTTACTAGAATTTTTGCTCACAGCAAACCTAAATCAACGTACTCACAACAGAATATAGTTATCAAAAATTAATCACGATCCACATCAGAGAGATCTGCGTTTATTAGGGACCTCAATTAAGTCCTCATTGGCGGGCGTCGCAACGTTTCGATACAACTATTCGTGCTCGAAGGATGCCGTGTTGCATGCCCAAAAGTGAAGGCGCACTCGCGTTACATTAGTGAAGCTCAGAGGCGAATGCGCTCTAATGTGGGATAAAGACGGCCAATGCCTTAGTGCGGACTGATTATTGAAATTGATAGACAAAGCGATAGACAAAGGAGACATAGGGGGTATGGAGCGATCCTATTGGTTAAAATGCATGCTTCCCATGGACTGAGGTAGAAAATGATGGACTAACTATCGGATCTCTCGTAGGTTGCTGTTAGTTAGTCTATTACCTACCTCCTTTGTCCATTGCAACCACCCGCTTCCACCAATAGGATCCCTTCATATCTCTTTTGTCTTCTTTTTCTATGGCTTTGTCTATCAGTTTCAATGATCGGCCTGCTGGCAAGCATTGCACCGTCCTTCCCGATGAACCACGATTTTGCGCTACATACACTGGTCAAAAAGTCATAGACGGTCTTTGTCCATAGCTTTGTCTATCAATTTCCATAACCAGAGCGTTGCTGCCGGACGAACCGTGGCTTTTGGGTGCTTTTCCGGGGACTCACTCGATCCGGTCAACGGTGCGGTGATTTCCGCTCGGGTTTCCCGATGAATCCCGTTTTCCGGCCGCTAATTTATTCGCCGGAACGGTGGATCCGGACAGGTCTCCCGAAACGTTGCCGATCAGTGCGTGGAAACCGCATATTTTTCCACTGGAATTTCTGCGAAATGGGGGATTTTCAGTGCGATTCGGCAGCGGTGATTCGCGTGCTCCTGCTTCGGAGCCCAACTCGTTTTTCTTCAATTATTCCGACCGGTGGGTGCGTTGCGCCAATTGATGAGTTCCCAAAACAATGGCTTCATTTAATCGGTAACGACGCCGTTGACAAATTTCGAAAAATTGCGCTGAGTTTAGTGGGATAGTGATGAATTCACGATGAAAATTTTACCCCTTTACAAAGAAGCGCTAGACGAGCTATGTTTACGGTATTTCCCTCAAAATGTTTTGATACCTGTGGAAAAATTGGATGTTACGTTTTCCTCGGTTTACAGCGTTATCCTTGGCCATGACTATCCTGATATTTACGATTACAATATTCTAATAATGTGCTCACAATAATTAGCTTGGACTAGCGTGCAATTCTTGCCTTCGCTTCCGCGCCACACTGACTCAAAATCGCCTTCATTTTTTGCGCATGCAATGTGGACATCCCTTGGGTATAAATAGTTGTATGTGTGCGATGTAGCACTATTTAGAAACGAATTGAGGCCAATTGAATAAAAATGTTGTAATGCACACGTTAGGAATTGTCCCCCCTCTTTTTATAGCAAAGTTTATGTTTGAAAGAGTAATGAACTAAAAGTCTTCAAAAGTTTGTTAAGTTTTAAGAATGACTCAATTGATGTTAAGCAGGGAATAAATTGTATATTTTGAAACATAATACATGAAAGTCTAATCTAAAATAGATCCACACTGAAAACAATAGTTCCGTTCATAGAGCTCCTGCACCGTCTTGTTACAGCTACAGAAGTTTCCGTTTTGAGGACAGAGTATAATACTCTGAGCGCACGATCGAGGTTTTATCCTCAGAACAGAAAAGTTAACAGGGAAAGAAGGTATGCAACTTTTGAACAAGTTTATAACAAACATTGACAAGTATAACAAAGAAAGTAAAAGAGCCCTGTGGACCGAAGTTCTGTCATCAGCACCGACTTCTTTTCTCCGTGTAAAGGTTTGTTAACATATACTGGAATAAAATGATAAAATGCTTGGAAAACTGGGAGGTCATAATGTAGTATTTTTCCGTAAGGTGGAACAAAAATGATTTCGTAACATGGA
Organism: Bemisia tabaci; assembly: GCF_001854935.1. Classification (NCBI taxonomy): domain Eukaryota; kingdom Metazoa; phylum Arthropoda; class Insecta; order Hemiptera; family Aleyrodidae; genus Bemisia; species Bemisia tabaci. The sequence continues at coordinate 2,915,299 of NW_017547116.1, forward strand.
AATCGTAATTGTTTTCCTTTAGAGATTCCTTTTATAAATTTACGACATTTTAAAATCGTTTTTTGTAACACGGAAAAAATTAACTTGCTGATTTAACAATTCAACTGCTACAAAAGTGACTGCAATATTTCAACGTAGATTTCACAACACAAAAATGCTACTTTATCCACCCCTGTGGTTAAATTAGCTTACAGTAGTGGTGAAAGTAGCATTTTTGTGTTGCGAAATCTACGTTGAAATACTGCAGTCATTTTTTTCAGCAATTTAATTGTTAAATCAGCAATATAATTTTTTCCGTGAAGGAACCATAATCCTGGTTTTTTTTTATTTACCAATAAACAGCCGACGGTTAATACGAGCAAAAATCTGTGGGCTTGGCGAAGCAGATTCCGAGGAAAATTCATCGAGTGAAAATTCATCAGGTCCCGGTTGAGAGCGTGTGACGAGGCCAATATCTCAAAAGCGTATCGACCCTATTCCTTTGGGCGTCCACGGGAACGAAAGGAAAATCTCTTAATATAATGTATTAAGCAAGTATGCGGTCGGTGCGACGGAACTCGAGCGCACGACCTCAGTAATAAAATCTTATCTGGACGATACAATCAAAATAATGGAAAAACGCTAAAACGGTTTAGGTGATGCGAAGCAATAGAGCGAGCTTGGAGCGTTGCCACTAGGGTCTGGGAAATTCCTGCAATTTTCCAAAAGTACCTATACCCGCTGCACAGGGTCAGCAGAGTGTCTAGTTTTTTTTTTCATCCTGGGAAATCCTGTTTTTTCCTGATTTAATACTGCTATATCCTGATTTCATACTTTTTCCAAATACTGATTTTTTACAGAGAAAAATTAACGGACGGATATGGCGGATAATTAACGGAAAATAAGCGGACGGCCGACTTTTCTTAAATCCTGATTTTACGACAGAATTTTCCTCAAATCCTGATTTTTCCTGATTTTATTCTGCTAAAATCCTGATTTAATAATTTTTCCAAATCCTGATAAGATCTTGATTTTTTGCGGAGAAAAATTAACAGACGGATGGCGGATAATTAACGGAAAATGAGCGGACGACCGACTTTTCTCAAATCCTGATTTTACGACAGAATTTTCCTCAAATCCTGGTGAAATCGAGATTAAATCCTGATGGACCACAAATCCTAAAAGAATCGAGAAAATCGAGAAAATCGAGAAAATAGGGAAAATCCTGATGCTAGACATCCTGGCCATTACATTTTAGAGACCCTGCACTGGTTTCTTCCTTGAGGTATAAAAGTCACAGCGCTTGAATACAACACGCTTAGTTACAACTATTTGTGCTCAAAGACAGTCCATATTGCATACACTGCTCAATGAAGGCGACTTCGATTTTTTAAATCTCTCTCAAGCTCAAATGTCTGGTCATCAGTCATCGTTGGGCAAGTTTAAACTTTCTTTGTGTGACTCATATGTAACGAACTTTTTTTCTTTAGAAAGTTTACGCTCGAACTTGCCCAACGATGACTGATGACCAAACATTTGAGCTTGAGCTTTAAAAAAGTGAAGTCGCCTTCATTGAGTAGTGTATGCAATATGGATTGTCTTCGAACACGAATGGTTGTGTCCAAGCGCGTTGCATTCGAGCGTCCTATGGTCCAGAAAATGGTTGCGATTTTCGAGGATAATTCGAGCTGAACGGAGACACTAAGGACCCCACTCAGGTATTTTCCTTAAAGTGTAAAAGTAACTTTTAAAAGTCGAGGCTCTAATTCGCCCAACGATGACAGATGACCAAATATTAGCGCTGAAAAGAGCTTTCTTTAATATACGCAGATTTATTTCTTTTGACTATCTATCTGACTGCGGTTTTACGAAAACTCAAAGGTTTAAGAGATTTTGAACCCAGTTCCCAAATTTACTTGGTTGGAGGTTTGTTTCCTTTTTCATTCACTCGATTCAAGCAGAAAACCGATTTAATAAAGGGTATTTTTCCTTGTCAACCTTTTTAAGAGTCTGAACTCATGATTCAGAAGGCTTTTTTTCCAGTGTCACCAGAACACGATTCTGAAGCTCATACGCTCCCGAACATTTTGTAAAATCTCTCCGGTACGCAAGAAATTTGAAAAGGTGAAATTTCACTCTCCAACGAAAATTCGGCAACAATGAGATCGGTAGAAGCGGCGCTAGTGTTAATATGACAAGATTTGAGGAGTATTTACGGTTGGGTTGTGTATTTTGAACGGTTGTCGGCGGATAAGGGGAAAAAGCTCTCCGAAATCTGAGCTGTCTCCGGGGGATGATATTGTCACTCATATTTCCTCCCCTGCGCCGCGCCCAGCCGCCCCGAGCCCCACCTCGACAGCGTTTTCTCGACACATGCAACAATCACCGATTCCCCCGCTTATTGATTCCATTTTTGCATTCATGGCTGTGCTTTTCCACGGATTTTTTTTTTTTTTTTTTTTTTGGCTATACTTCTTTTATTCAGGTGATTGTTTCGAGCTTTTGCGTTTTTTGTTTTGTTTTTGTCCCCAACAGGGTTGCACGCGTGAAATGAAAAATATGAACGGTTGGAAATTTCCGTGAAGTATTTTGTAAAATTTCAGGAGGCTGTAAAATATTTAATGAAGTTTGACGAGACTGTGAAATATTTAATGAAATTTGGCGAGGCTGTGAACTATTTAATGAAGTTTGACGAGGCTGTGAAATATTTAATGAAACTTTACGAGGCTGTGAAATATTTAATGAAGTTTGACGAGGCTGTGAAATATTTCATGAAATTTTACGAGGCTGTGAAATATTTCATGAAGCTTCACGAGGCTGTGAAATATTTCATATTTTTCAGGGGCTAGAGTATGCAACTCGCACTCAAAGACATAGGAATAGAAGAAAGTAACAATATTTAAATTTTGCGAAACATGACAAGGGACCAGTATTTTTCAATATATTTCATAAATTACTGAAATTTCATGACATATTTCAAGTGAAATTTCATGACATATTTCAAGTGAAATTTCATGATTGTACTTTTCACGAAAAATTGCAACCCTGTCTCCCAATGGCGGTGCCGCCGGAGGAAATCGAACTATCGCGGACACGAGCAAGAATGACGATGGCTAAAGTGCAAAACCACAAACCACATCGGTGTTTCAAAAGTTCCACTCCTAAGTCATTTCTTCTAAGAGGAACGAGCCTTGCGGCGCGCGCAGAGGAAAATAAAAATTGAAAAACGGAAGGTTTTACCGCCTTTTTTTCTTTTTCTTTTTTCACTATTGGTTCACATTACGGGTCACGGAATAACCCATTTATTCTGGCGCTTGTCCGAATGGCGTGACGCATGACGTAAGAGCGAATCGCCCGAAGTCGTTCCTGGAAAACCGGAGAAAAAATTACCGGCCCAGGCGTAAATAATTATTGCCCATCAGTACCGTGTTGACAAAACAAACCCAAGCCAACCGGCCCTCCTCCCTGCCCCGCCCGAAATAATTGAAAAGAAAATATATATAAAATTGTGCTTCGACGGATTCGTTTCGACTGTGCTGGTGCATAGTAGTGAGACTGTAAGTGCGTGTTGCCAATTTTTCAAACGTGTTTTGGTGCATTGTATTGAGGATTTCGGTGCGAATATACGAATTAAATGCTCGGTTAACTGAATCTTGTATTATAATATCTTGAATAACTTGAATCTAGGAACTGATATTTGACAATATTTTACAAGCAGCAACTACAATATCTGGCTTAAAACACTAGTGTGCTAAAAGGGAAACTAATAGAACATAAGTTGTTTCTAAAGTGGGCCCAATATCACAGGTACTAATTGCAAAATGTGCCTAATCCAATTTTGAGTCATAGCTGAGCTGTTGAGTGACGCCCTGAATTTGCGCGTGTCGTAGCAAAGCTATCAAAAGTCAACTCTTGATTTTTAATCCTACGACCATTGATTTTCCTTTTTTCATAATCACCTATCCATACAAGTTTGTGGAGATTTTAGAGAAGATCAGATTGTAAAACATCACACTGGGTCAACATTTTGAATCCTACCGATCTGTGATCTGGAACGTAAAGGGGATCTTGCTATCTCTAAAGCGCGCTGCATGGTTACGCCTTCAATTTCGGTAGACGGCAATTTTACCGGCATCGGAGCTCGAATAGTTATCTCAGAAACGCCTTGCAGAGAAAGGTACTCCGATTAATTTTATTCTCTTAGCGTGTAAATAATTGCACACGTATTTATGCCTGTCCTGATGGAATATAAGGAGCGTTTTTTGTTTTTTTGCCCTGAAAAAAAAGCTCTCGGCGTTTTTACCACGGTTCGTTGGTACCTTTACTATCTCACTATTTTTACCAATGATTGGTAAATTTACCAAGACAGACTGGTAAGCTTACCTAAAAACCGGCATGTTTACTGTTTTTTTTTCAGGTAAGAATACCACTTTTATTGGTGATCAATTCCCGGTAACTTTGCCATTTTATCTCGGTAATTCTACCACAGTCGATAAAAAATAATGGCGTTTTTACTAAGGTCCAGTAAAATTACCGAGAAAGTTCAATAATTTTACCGAGATTACTCGGTAAAATTACCAATTCCATAAATGGTAATTTGACCAAGAAAAAACTGGGATCAAATAGAACCCTGAATTCTTGGTAATTTTACCCTTTTCTTAGTAAATACACCGAGATTTTTTTTCGGTGCACCCGCACACGAACATACGGCAACACACAGTGTTCGTATAGAGTCATTAACAGAAATCGAAGCGACATTTGGACCACGATACGAGAAGCGGAAGAGTAAGCGTGAGGGAGTAATTAAAAAAAAAAAAAAAAAAAAAAGCCTGGGACTCTTTCTGGATGAAAGGCCGGAGCGAAGAGTGGGCTTTAATAAATGACGAGTGGGCGATTTTTTACCGTTCAATCATACCAGTTACCGGCGAATCACGGCAGAGGAGAAAAATAAAACGCCCCAGCGGATACCGAGGGAAAAAATCTTGCCCGGACTCGCAGATATAAACTCCACGGTTGCCCGATTCACGCTTTCATTTTCACGAATTTCTTTGATTCTTTACGAATAATCACCCTGATACTGCGAGTTGTAAAGAACGAAAAAGCAGAGTGTCCCAGGTTTAAGGTGATTCGATGGACGCCATATTTTGTGTCAGAACGGCATGCGATATATCGCATCAATTGGTTCCATTTTTTCAGCTACTCGTCATTCTTCTCCAATTTTGAGATCGCAATTCTGTTGTCAGGAGACTAAGGCACTCACTTACCAATTTTAACAAAGAAATTCAACGTAATAAAGGCGTGGTTTTTTTAGAGAGAAAATATCGCATTCGAGTGCAGTTTCGATATCAGTATCGAATGCAATGTTTTCTCTCTAAAAAAAACCACGCCTTTATTACGTTGAATTTCTTTGTTAAAATTGGTAAGTGAGTGATTTAGTTTCCTGACAACAGAATTGCGATCTCAAATTTGGAGAAGAATGACGAGTGGCTGAAAAAATGGAACCAATTGATGCGATCTATCGCATGCCGTTCTGATACAAAATATGGCGTCTATCGAATCACCTTAACCAGCGAGATTGGGGAGAGGGGGGGGGGGTGTTTCTTTCGGATCGTAATTAGACTTTTTGCTCCTCTAAACATGTGCCCTAAGAAGTTAAACTGCACGAGACTACAGCCACCTAAAGTTCTGAACAAAAATTCAAGTAAATGCAAAAGTTGACCCATTTTATCATGTCCTCAATTTTAATTAAGAGCAAATAACCTGAACAAACTTATTCAATATCTTAATATCACCTAAAACTTGGACTTGGCATTAAAAAAATACTGCCAGCTTCAAGTAGCCATCAATATCGACCAAATTTTCATGAATATCGACTTAAAATTGCCCCTAAAATATTGAGAAAACCCCAATTTTTTTTTCTTCAAAACAAATTTGGATGGCTACAGCTTTGTGAGGTTTATGCCTTTATAACCAATCTTTATTAGAAAAAAAATATTATTTTTCAGGCATTACATCATTCTGACTTTCGAGCTTTGACTGTAAGATAGCAGTATAAAATCTTTAAAATGAATCGTCTCTGCGTGCTACGGGTCTAATTTTTTACGTTCTATTGTAATTTCACCAATCTTCATATTAGACCTATAAAAACGCAAAAAAAAAAATGAAAACACCCAAACCCGACAACGGTGGTCAACGCCTAAATGACTGCAAATAAACACACCGCGGCATAGCGCGTCAGGGATTAAAACAGATACCCCCCTCACCAGAAACTGCCCCTTCCCCACCCCTATTAGTATCAATTTACCTACCCGTATGTCGTGGATCGCAGCTCCTGTTTGTTAATGCTTCATTGATATCCCACCGCCGGCCGCTCCGAGCCGGAATCAATGGCCAGATTAAAAATAAAGGAAAAATAAAAATAAAAAAGGCGGGAAAAATAAAAAATAAAAAAAACGTGAAAGAAAGAAACGGTGAAACAAGCGGAAGCGTAATTAAATATACATCTGTATCGAATTTAATTTGCATCAAAAACTAATTAATTCGGGCGATTGTGTGTGTTTTTCGTGTCTTTTCAAAGCGTTCGCCCGGCGGAGGGGGAACGGTGCGGGCTGCGACCCCCCCTCCCCCCATGTAACGGCGATCGTGACCGTTACAGGTGCTTTGCCCTGATTTTTGATCTGTCGACTTCCCCTCCCCTAATTTGTCAGCTTTCGTTTTGCGTCGACATTGATGCAGGGTTTTTGTCATGTTCTGTGCTAATCTATGTTAGTATAACAGATCTACTGAGGGCGGCATGCATGCATACGGGCAATCGGGCATACTCATGTCCGTCTCTCAAGGAGACTCCATTTGGTTAACATTGTGATTCAGAAAGCTTAGAATAGCATTAAAATGAGACAATTTTTAACAAAGCCGAGCCAAATTCAATAATGCAATTTTGGAAATTGACGGTTTAAGTCCGCAACCTCGTATATCGGTTTGCGACGTTGCAGACTTCCTGTCATACTTCATTTTTTACATGAAAAACAACTCAATGGTAATGCTTTATAGCAGCCATGAATTTTTTCTCTGTGCGAAGAACATTCTGTGGAAACTTTGGATTGCGTCTCTTGTGACCGAGCAATTCAAAATTCCCGCAAGCAATGTAAAATAAAAACGTTAATATCTTATCTTGGAGTTGATTTCAAAAATTATCGTGAATTGTGTTCTACACGAAGAAAAAAACCTCGTGCGTGGGACCCGAAGTTTAGGTCATATGGATCTCTGAAGTTTTCAGATTGAGCATCTGAACACTTAAGGTCTAGCTGTCGAGGTTCGGATCACACATCTGAAACTTCAGTTCTTACATCTGAAGTACTTCGGTTTTCACATCCGAAAAACTTCGGTTCTCACATCTGAAGTACTTCAGATGTAACAACTGAAGTTTCAAATGTCAGACCTGAACTTCGGCAGCAAGACCTTAAGTGTTCAGATGCTCAATCCGAAAACTTCAGAGATCCATATGACCTAAACTTCGGGTCCCACGCACGAAGCTTTTTTTCTCCGTGTACGTGAAATTCTGGTTGAGAAACATGTATGAGCATGCTTAAATTCGTGCATGCATGTACTTCGTCTGGTGGTCCATTCCTGGTCCTGAGTCCTGGTCATCTCAGGTCTCAGAAACCACGATCGAGATCAAATCGCAGCATTCGAGACAATCGATACCTGCCGGTGACGTCACGGCCGAAGCTGTCCAAGTGGGCACTGCAGGGTCTTCCGGAGTCTGGACCCGTCGTAATCAAGAGAAACCCCAGAAGAGTGCAGAGGAGCCGACCACAGGGAAAGGATCCGACGTTGATTAGCGGCGCCCGTCACTCCGACCACGTGTTATCTAAAGAGCAGAACCCCACCCCCTCAATCCCTAAGGAAGATTGTTTTTACAGGCGAAACGTGCACGTTTTCGGGCGCAATTAGCCGCCCGTTTTCGAAAAGTATCCAGTGTCCCGATTCTTTGTTTTTCCCGCCGATCGGCCTGTCTATTATCTCCCGGGCTCGGGAAAGGAGCATCATTACTGCCGTGCTAAGGGAGAACGCCGTATGAGCCTTCAGGCGTTGCCAAATTTCTTTGATAACGTATGAATTTCTTCGTAAAATTATGAATATTTTCCTTCAAATTTTTCAGATAATTTCGTTCGCAATATCACCTGAAGTCCCTGAAAATCTCGAGAAAAAATGGACTGCGTTTAACAGAAAGGAACCAAGCCACATCACCTATTGCCAAATTTAACTGGGCAATTTAATTATTTACGAGAGAACGTTCGTGTGAATTCCTTTGAAAATTTTAAGGAATTTGCTTCGTACTACGCAGCAAAACCACCGAAATTTGCACAAAAATCCGCACAACCGTTTCATGTAGAAAATTAAATTGCCATTTTAAATTAGGCAATAGCTAATGTGGCCATTTTAAATTAGGCAATAGCTAATGTGGCCTGGTTCCTTTTTGTTTAACGCGGTCCGAATATGCCTAACTTTCTTTAAAAATAAATATTTTAGCGAAGGAAATTTGGCAACTCTCGAATGTTCCTACGGCGTTCTTCCTTACCACGGCAGATTAGGCTACCGTGAGGGTTTGACACCCTGGAAGATGGATGCTTTTGCTATAACGGTGGGTTTTTGGCGAAACAGGTCGCAAGTCGAGGTGATGGCCTACCAAGAATCTTCGGCTCTGCGGGTGGCGTCGGAGTTGGAAATTTTTGCAGAGAGAAAAAAAACAGGTTGATGGTGCATCTTGAGGCAGGTCGCAGGCTCCTGTTGGGTTTGACGAATCGAAAAACAATCCGGCGAGGAGGGCGGGGCACTGGATGAAGTGGACCCATGCTGGGACATCGGAGGATGAACAGAAGTGTTTTACCGGCGGGCGGAATGAATGGGGTTTTCGGATTCACGGTCCAGATCCAGATGGCGAGGAGGAAGGCTTCGGGCTGAGAAATCGAGTGATTCCACAATCAAGAGGATTACTTTTGCAATAAAGAACCGCTATCTCTGGCTCTTCCACAAAAGCACTTTTCTGCAGAGAGAAACCAATGGCATGTATGTTGTCTCTGAGAAGAGGCAGAAAAAGGCTCCTTATTGCAAAATTTTATTCAAGAGGATTTCAATTATTGTTATCTATTATTACGTGTTCCTTTGCTGAAAACGACTAAGCACTGGAAAAAAAACATTGGATCTAGAGTCCAGTCTCTTAAAAACATCGACAAGAAAAAGTACTCTTGATTCAATCAGAATCTAGCTTAAATCAAGAACCAAGCCTCTTAATTTAAGCGGATTTCGTTTAGATTCGAGCAAAAATCCGATTGAATCAAGAGTATTTTTTCTTGTCAATGTTTTCAAGAGTCTGGACTCTAGATCCAATGTGTTTGGTTTCCAGTGTACGGTTCATCAATTAATCTGCTTCCCCTTGAGAGTGTCAGCAGTTTGAATTCGATGCTTCTCTGTTGCGAGAAACATTAAAATTACTATTTCTCGTTTTTTTGACATTAACATTATTCAATCAGGGTGTCTACTGAAACAAGCTGGCCAAAAATCAGTACTTTTACATTGCTTTTTCAGTACATTCCCAAGAAATTCAGTACTTTTTCAGCACCTTCATTTGACGAAATTCGAAAATTTTTAAAGATTTGAATTTCTCTCAAATTACGACGAAAATTCCGGACCTTCTTGCGGAATTTCAGCACTTTTTCAGTGCTTCCAGACCGCCCTTAAAAATTCCGTACTATTTCCGGACTTGTAGATACCCTGTCAATAGATGAAGCTCAATACACTGCCATCAAGAAATCATAAGATATCATTTTATCGAGTGGATACGAGCATCGGAAACCTCCTTCCGCCAATCACGCAACCTCCTGCTGAATTCAAAATCTCTGCATAAAAAAGGGGAACGAATATACTCAAGAGGGGTGAAAATTGCTGTTATAATGAAGTCAATTTTTCCCAAGGCAAGCCTCGTCCTGGTAGCTTACGAACGAAGGTTATCTTTTAATTAACAATGCAGAGTGACTCGATTGGACGCAATTAACGTCATCAACAGAGGCTTTGATCGTCTGTTATCGGCCATTCGCAGAGAGGGTGAAATCGTCGAGTGAATCGGCCAATTCAAAAGCGTAAACAGCTTCGGGTCAAATATCTTGATTTCTTTGGTTTACCCTTAACAAAATAATCAAAATTCCCGGACATTTCATGTCGATAGTTTGCTCGCGTGGACCTGATAATGACACATTTTTGGTTTTAATGTCACTGCAAATGGCAGAAATATGTGTACTTATACTTTTCTTCAGATATTACTCATCCAACTCACAAATATTGAAATTTTACATTGATGCTTGTTCAGCTACTCTCTCATTATTGGGGCCACACTTTGGCCCAAAAAAGCCTTCGTGAGGCTATATTTATGCTTCTCTTCAATTTTCGAACGTTTTTTTTATCCCTTTTTTCCCCCGAAAAGATCTGACAGCTCATATGGATAGCTAACAGATATGAGAGCTGGTCGGGTGCGGGTGCGCCTTCATATTTAGTGGGTAGGCAAAAAACTGGCCGTCACGCTAAAAAAGTTGCCTAACCGAGAAGTTGATGTTTAATGCGGAGAATAGAAGCACTGGAAGAGAGGGAAACTTCAGATAAACGGGCGTGCCTACGTACATTTTGGCTCTTAAACATTTATAATTGAAAATATTTTTTTACATTTTTTTAAACAATTCTTGTTTTAAAAAATCGTATCCAATACAAGAAATACATGCCTTACATATTAATATTCATAAATTATTACGAAGGTTTCAAGAAATAACATTGGATAATACATGCAGAGTATCTAAAGCACCAGGAATTTTGGAATTCTCTGTCTTTCGCTGTCAAAAATCAGGTATAATACACTACAAGTTAATTAAGCCTCCTTATGTCTGGAGTTATGTTAATAAATAGGATAAATTGAAACATTTCAACTAAAATTTCTCGCTCGATCGTTGAAATCGCCAACTGTGCGACTTCCGGAAACCTGCGACAATTTCATCCCGGTAATGATGGAGAAAATATGGCGGTCATTAAGCGTTTTGAATGAAGGCTCGGGCAAATAGGAGGCATTACGCGGGAAAAAATACACGACGCGACGGAACGGAGCCCACGGGCGCGCCGGGGGGAGGGGGGGCGAATTTGGGTGCGGGGATAATTAAAATCAATTAATTAAGAGGATCTTCCGTATCGCGGTCGGGATGCGAGCGGCAGGAGACATTGCTCCGTTCGCCGCCAATTACAATCACTGCATGAACCGCGAGCCAATGCCCCGTACCCTTCTTCATGTTCCCCCGCACAGTGGATTGAGTTGATCAGAGAGGCAATTAGGCAATTAAATTTTTAACAATAAAAATGGTTGTGCGGATTTTTGTGCAAATTTCAGTGAATTTTCTGCACGGTACAAGGCAAATTCCTTACAATTTTTGAATTAATCAGCACAAACATTCTCTTGTAAAAAATGATATTGCCCAGTTTTTGGCAATAGCTGATGTGGCTCGATCCCTTTCTACTAAACACGGTTCAAATGGGGAAAAATCGATAATCGATCATTCACGCCTCGCCACTGAGCGAAACGATAAGATTTTAAAAAAAACATTCGTTTGAAACCTCGATGTGTACATTCAGGCACATTTTCAAATGCCTAGGCCATTTCTAACCACTCAAAAGATAACAATTCCGACCTGAAAGGAATGTACACACAAGAACCCTGACGGCGACGCGACCTTAGTATTTCGCCACCTTCCCACCAAAGTATCACGAGCGCCATACGACATTTCGAAATTTCCACCGTTATTTCAATTTTCTAAGTACAGAGAAATTGTTCAACGAAGCTGTCCAAAAATTTCACTGAAATTTCTTTGTGCTACCGATAAAATTCAGTGAAAATTTCAAACAGATTTAACCATCAATTTCTCTGTAAAAAAATAAAATGGCGGCGAAAATTTTGAAACATCGCAAGGCGCGTCGATACATTGGTGGGAGGGTGACAATTTGTCTTAAGAACTTTCAAATTCGACGCACCTCTGACAAAAAGACCTGCCACCATTTTGTGATAAGCCCTACCGCCGACATAACGTTATGCTTCCCAGGGCTTACACATACACAGATTCACGTCGTTCCGTCATATGAGCGTCGAACCGTACGGCGGTAGTCATACCTGTTAGCGCGCAATCAATTAACTCGACGAGACGATCCCGAGTGTTTATGTATCTTCATTGACAAACATGTTGTTACGCTCCCGGGAACAATGTTTATCTACGCTGTTGAATCAACCGAGCACTCGGGGGTGGAAAGTGAGGAGGCCTCCACGGGGGTTGGGGGCGCAGAGTTCAGGAGGGGATCTTGGTGAGACAGGCGAGGGGGTGGCTGAGATGCGTGCCATTAAGAGGGTGTTCTGCGGGGACGATGAATATTTGAGGGGGAAAATATTTTTATCAATTGGTTGAGGGTTCTTACAAGAACAATGAAAACTTAACTGAACATGAGTTTTTGTGGCTTTTTCAATGGTTCCGATGAGACATTTAAGATAGCGCTTGGGCGGAAAATTAGCGCTACGATGACACTTCTACACTCCAATCCTAAAAATGCGTGCATCTCTCCGGAAGATATTTCTAGGTCTTCGATTGTAGATAGACTTCTTCAGCGTGAGTCTGTTCAATTTACAAAAAATTGCAAGTGTCTAAAAATTTGTAAATTGCATGTTTCAAATGAAGCCACTAAAAGAACTGAACATGGGGATATCCTTTCGGTTTCTAAATTGAACAGTTATTGGAGGAAATACGACAAAATAACCTGCTCTGATATAATACATGCGTTTAAACAGGAAATACCGCCAGATGGCATCACAAGACGGTCCAGTATCTCAATTTTAAATATATTTTCCTGAAATTTCCCATCTTAGAAATAAATAATGGAAAATACTGCGAACTCAACTCAATTAGCATTCTCAAATGAAGAAATAAAATTTTTGTGTGCAAATTCTCCAAATAGCTGACATTGTACATAGGTGTTCTTTCAAAATTCTCAATGTACCTAAGCCTTGTTCTCTTGATTTCACCATTGATGTTACCGTTCGTTTACATCCCCTGCATCTCAACTAGCCACCCTGAATATTGGCAAAATTTCATGAAAACTAAAATCTTGAAATTTTACGTTAAATTTTCATGAAATCTCAGAAGTTTATGAAAGATACTGAAGAATACCGGTTCCTTTTCATGTTTCGCAAAATGTAAAAATTGTGACTTTCTACTATTTCTGCGTGTTTGAACGCGGCTTGCATAATCTAGCCCCTGAAAGATATGACATATTTCACAACCTCGTGAAATTGCATAAATATTTCACTAGAATCCCCGATCTTTCATTTCCTTCTCACCATGGTGTCAAAAATTCTGATGAAATGCTTATTTTTCCTGATTTTTGACTGCTAAAACCTAATTTCAACATTTTTCCAAATCTTAATTTTACGACCAATTTTTCCTCAAATCCTGATGAAATTGGGAAAATCCTGATGCTAGACACCCTGCTTACGTTCCACGCTACCCTGACCCTGAGCTCAGTCTCCCTAAACCCCCGAAAAGCGTAGGAAAAGACAGACAGAAGCCCTCCTCGAGCACGTGCGTCCAGGGGGTGGACAAATCGCCCTTTGTACCCCTGGCTGGGGGGTGGAGGGGGGGCGAAAAAACCGGCCCTCCACGTCACGGTGGCATCGCAGCGCGGCCGGAAACTCAGCGAAACGGCTCATCGCTCGGCGCGGAATCGAATCCATTAAGTCATCGTCGGCGAGATGACTCTCACAAAAGAAACAAAAGGAATTGATATTCGCTAATTCACCCCCGTGCCGCGGGGCGCGCGCCCGCCGGGTCGGGCATGATACACTCGAGTGGGCTTCAATTAGATGTCGCCCCTCCCAGGTTCCCCCTTGCGTCGATGTCGTCTGCCGTGTGACGCAAAAGAGTCGTAAGTGCAGTCTGGGATGACCCGCGAGACGCATAAGAACACGTGCTAACCATGGCTCATGAAAATGAACTTATGCGTAACACGGTGGTCGTGTCTTCGTATACCTCACCATGGCCCCTATTCGCCGGTTGTATTTGTAGAGTTTGCTCCTCTGTCACTCATATTCTCCATCTTTTCTTGAGTTTTGTGTTACGTCGTGCAGGGTGTCTACTCAGGGTATCTACTAACACAGGCTGGTCAAAAATCAGTACTTTTACAGTACTTTTTCAGTACATTCCCGAGAAATTCAGTACCTTCTCAACGAGAAAATTCAGTATTTTTCCAGTACCTCCATTTGACGAAATTCGAAAAATTTCAAAAATTTGAATTTCTATCCCAAATTGCGACAAAAATGAAAAATTCCGGACCTTCTAACGGAATTTCCGCACTTTTTCAGTACTTTCGGACCGCCCTTGAAAAATCCGTACTATTTCCGGAAATTCCAGAATTGTAGACACCCTGCTACTAGAGGCTCATTAATTGTGGTCTGAAGATCAACTGGCTGTTCTTAACTCTCCCCGCGGAAGACGCGAAAAACAATAATTGATTTGAACATGTATACTGTAAACGGAAAGTGAAGGAAAAAGAAGGAAATAAGAAGTTTTAATAAGTGTAGTTAGTGATGAGTGAGCAATGCGGCGAGGTGAGCCTGAAAACGAAAGGGAATAAAATTGGTCGACATCTGAAGCTGGGAGGGATAAGGAGGTGTGCTCGGCGGGAAATATATTATTAATAATAAAAGGCAGAAAATGAAATCTGATATTAGAAAGCGATCATTTGGAAGCTTCCGAGTTGAGATTTTGCATTCGAGTGCCTCGCAATCTTGAGCTTTTTCCACCGGTGCCGTTATCATTACAAAATTCGCGAATATCAATTCCGTTTTTCTGATACCACCCTCTTCTAATATTTGAAAAAACTATTCCTGTCCATAATCTGATACTGATAATTATCGATTTCAACTACTGCATTTCTAGTTACCCACTTATGGATTTCACGTAGAATTTGAGTATAACATTTAAAACAAAAAAAAATTATAGCATTGTAGCATCAAAATTACACAATAAATCAGTGTTTTGCCACTAAATTGGTCAAAGTTATCACACACTAGACAACGTCAATGGTCAACTGCTAATTTTTGCTAGAGCAAACAAATTAGTCATTCTTTGAGGAAAATGACTGCAAAATTACAAGGAGTGCGTATCAAGAAAGTCTGAAATTCATTCCTAATTTTGAATTTCGCGTTAGAAATCAGCGCATTTTTAAGCTGCCGACTTTTAAAAATTAAACTGCAGTAAACGCAAAACGTTTATGTGTATTTGAGATTTTATTGATTTAGGGAAAATTACTTGGATTTTGGGGAAAATTTGTTTTTTACTAGAAGAATTTACTGAAACTACACAAAAAGCTTCTCTAAATTAATTTTTTCAATTTAAAGATAACACTTTGCAATAATTTTTCAAAGTATTTATTCCAGCTAAATAGTAAATTATGAAAAATTCCCTACAATAAAGGGTGACAGTGCGGCAAACATGTTCTCTTTTCAAAGCCTCGTCTCTCTCCCTTGGGAGCTACCTTGTTACATTCATATCTTTCGACTACCTTTCTCTTTCGAGGAGCTTAATCCTATGTAATCTTCTACTTATATGTCACTCTTACTTTTTATTAAGTTCTTTTCCGCATTGTCCTGGCTCTCTTGTCTAATCTGCGGTGCCCATTAGGGGAGAAGAAACGAAACAGTTGAGAAAAACTGCCTGAACAGGCTGTACTGAAATAATTTTATTTCGGACTTTTCCTGCTAGGTATGTTTCCCGATTTTTCAGACTACTTTTATAAAACAAAATCCTGACTCTTTACGCGAAAATTGACACTCATTTGAATTAAAAAATCAACATATTTAATGAAATGAATCAAAAGTCTGAAAAATACGTGAAGCTTTCAGAATTTCCTGATGAATGACTGATTTTTCCTGACGACATCGAGTTTCGTGAGATTTTCCGCTTATTCCTGATGGTAGGCTAGGCACCCTACTACATTTTCAATGGCTTGTCACCCTGTTAGACACGTCCAAACAAGACAGAGCATCAGCGCTCTCCCATCAGAAGGCACACGTAAAAAAATGATATTGCTGATTTAACAATTTTGTAGATAAAAAATATGTCCAACATAATTATGTAAATTTTACAATAAAAAAATGCTAATTTAACCACCGACAGTTGAATTAGCTTCCCGTTATTGTAAAATGTACATTTAAAACACGTTGAACGTATTTTTTTAACTTAATTGTGAAATCAGCAATCCATTTTTCCCGGTGCAGCACAATCCGCGGTTTCAACGGCCACACGCGGCAACCGGCGACCAGGGCACGTCTTAGCGCCGGGAAATTGGAATTCAATAGTCCCTTTCGTTGTGTATTACTTACGGTGTAGTTTGATTCTTTTTATCACCGGGAGAGGCCGCCCCGCGCGGATATGAAGCTATTTAGAAACAAATTCGATTCCCGGTCATTTCCCGGGCCGGACACATGGCGCTCGTTACACCTCTGGCTGCCTTCGCATCGCTCATAAAATTCTATGGGTCCAGCAACCCCCCCCCCCTGA
>NW_017547116.1:2931922-2958952 GCF_001854935.1 Bemisia tabaci
AACTCACTCCACCCCACCACCTTACGTGTCCATGTCCATCTTCCGAGCCAGCTGCTGTGCCACCTATTTGCTCTTCGCGACTTCAAGCTCCCGGACTCTGGACCCCTTCTGACCCGCGTTTTTCCCTTTCATATAAGTTGTTCTTTTTATGACTGGTCACAGTGCTACAGGCTCCCCGGCGCACAGTGGATTGAGTCAATTACAGAGGCCGGACATGACATTATCTGTAGAAATGTTGAAATCGAATTTCTTGACCAAACTAGGTAAAATTGGCTGTTTGGGAACTATCTCGCCTCCGTAGGCTAAGGTTATTTCTCCTTTGATGCACTGAGAAAAAACTTTGGTTATAATTACCATATTAGTGGTGTTCAATATGCACTCTTGATTAGTAGTGGCCAAAACCAATAATAGTGATATTTTTACTGGAGTAATCGTAATTTTACAAGTGTGCGGTAGTAAAATTACCATTTAATGATAAGAATATCTCTATATTGAGTTCATGTTGAACACCACTAATATGGTGATTATAACCATATTTTTTTTCTCAGTGTGGTCACAAGTATGTAATATGCACCTAACTTATTGCATTCAAAACGCAATTTAAAATATGAAAAATAATTACGCTTACGAAAAATGGTCGTTCAGAATTTGCTGTTAGAGTGCTCACCTGAAACAAGCAAAAAAGAAACAATTTTTAATATTAGGATACCAATTTATCCTCAAAAAGCGAGACACAGTATTATAGACACTCCAAACAAACAAGATCAAGAGCTTTTAATAAGGTTTTTTCAACTTTCCTCGACGTTTCGCTAAAATTCCAAAAGCTTCAGGAGACTTTTCTAGACTTTTGAGGATGACTTTCATGGAGAATCATAACTAGGAGGAAAAGATGGATTTTCCAATGACTTTTCTAACTTTTGAGAAAGGTTTTTCAGAACATTCACCACAAAAAAAAGAAAACGTGGTCACGTAAACAAGTGTGTATGGTGGACATCAGCACTCTCGACGTGCTGGTCATGTCAACCAAGTAGGAATTGAAAAAGCTACAATACCGCCCGATATACCCTTCTCTGAAAAGCTGAAAGGTAAAGCGATTTCGACTTTCACGAGACAACGATCGGAATTTGGATACACGGCCGACAAATCGACAAGCAAACAAACGCAGAACGCACGGATCACCATCGGAAGAATGTTCCAGCTCCTCCATCATTTGCACCCCTATCCACGAGCGGAGTT
This sequence comes from Bemisia tabaci, assembly GCF_001854935.1. NCBI lineage: Eukaryota > Metazoa > Arthropoda > Insecta > Hemiptera > Aleyrodidae > Bemisia > Bemisia tabaci. The sequence goes on from NW_017547116.1 coordinate 2,933,159, forward strand.
GTCAAATTGCATTGAAAAACCGTGAATTTGTTGTGGGGAGGAAATTCAAAAACAGGTCGGTCGGGTGGGGGTAAAATAACATCTATGCGAACAGCAAAATGGAGCGGGACAAAAAATCACGGTACTAGGAGGTATTGTCTTCAATGTTTAAGATTCATGAGAAGGATCAATTTTTTTTTTTTCCACACTGGAAAAAAAACCACATTGGATCTAGAGTCCAGACTCTTAAAACCATCGACAAGAAGAAGGACTCTTGATTCAATCAGAATCTAGCTTAAATCAAGAATCAAGCCTCTTAATTTAAGCGGATTTCGTTTTGATTCCAGCAAAAATCCGATTGAATCAAGAGTATTTTTTCTTGTCAATGTTTGCAAGAGACTGGACTCTAGATCCGATGTGTTTTTTTTTTTTTTTTTTTTTTCCAGGGCAGAATATAGTCACGGAAAATTTGAAGTTAACGAAACTGTAGTGTCTATATAGAAAGAAAGCGGTCTCGTCATAATATGAAGCTATTAGGACCCAAAAGGGCAGCCTACCTTCTAACACAAAAAAATTCCAATAAATTCCAATAAAAAAAAAAAAAATAAAAAAAATTCCAATAAAAATTCCAATATTCAGATTCCAATGTCAAACCGAGATGGCCAAGAGTGTTCAAAAATCAGCGTTCTTCCACAAAAATGACTGAATTTATGGAAAAACCAAGTCACATAAGTGCTTTACAAACAAAGGGTCGTAACGATTGTGATTATCGATTTTTCTGGATAATTTGAATTCATAGGTTGGCTGCCCTTTTGGGCCCTGAGAGCTCCACATTTTGACAAGTCCTTACTCTCCATTACAGGGTTATTCAACAGTCACGCACCACTGGCCATAACTTTGGTTCTAATTAAGATATCGACTTGCGGTTTGTGACGTTTTTCCTCATATCGAGGGGAAAACTTTTTTAGGTACTTTCCAGTTTTTGACTCACTCAGGTGGAGGGGGGTGGGGGGCAACTAAAAATTTCGAAGGGCCACCTCCCTCATGGCCAGTGGTGCGTTTTGAATGGCCCTGTATAGGTACCCTAGTTTTTGGTACCAAAATCGTGAGAAACTTAAACGCAGAACTTGGCAGCCCGGCGGGGCGGGAACCCCTTCCTTTTGTTTCCATCCTCTTACCTATACAACACTTGTTTATTTACTATCAAAAGGTTTATTTTCCGCGCCGCGGACGTGATTCGAAAATGCAATAAACAACCCCCCGCCCGAGCGCCCCCCTCCCGGGCGCGGAAAGGTATCGGCTTCCTGGAGGGCTCCGCGGGGAGGGTTGGGGGTTGAGGATTCAGATCTGATTTCAAAATAAATACGTGCCTCGCCACTCGGCAGTTCCGCCGCCGATACGCTAACGTGCAGAGCCCAAGTCGATTACCTCTCCCCGGAACGGAGGATCCCCGGAAAACACGGTGGAGCGCACGGGAAAACCACGTATCAACGTGGGCTTTCGATGGCAGTTGCGCGTTTCTTCATCGGGAAGGTAGCTTAGTGCTATTACTCAAGGCGTCGTTCCTTCTCCATTCGAATTCCTGGGAACTGGGAATGGAACGTGGAGGTGTCCCAATATTGAAGTTCCATTCGACCTGGGAATTTTGGAGACGCTACCCCGCGATCCCCCACGAAATATGAGCTCATGCTATTCGATCAATTAAAAGTCAGGATATTGTTCCATGACTTCTAGAGGGATCGATACTGAAATGAAAAATTAAGTTCGTAGTTCACATTGTAAGTGGTAAATTCAAAGCACCAGCTCGGATCTAAATCACATTTTAAATATCTTTACGTTAGACAAAATAACTGGAACATTGTTTAGCCTACGTTTCCTTCCTCTTAAAAGTTAAGGCACTTCGGGCCTCGCCACAAAAAAATCAGCACACGGAGTCATTCTTACGTCGAAAAGTTGGTGCACCGAAATTGGTTTATTGCTAGATTTGACCAGAATAAACGTTGATTTTTTTTTGGAGTAAGACCAGTGGGTTAACGTACACGAAAAACGCTATTCTCTCACTTTTGAATTAAATTTAGATAGTGTCAGTGCGCGTTCATCGTATTTGACGTAAAATCTCAGTAAAGAAATATATTTCGAAGTGCTTAATTACGCACCCTACCTATTGATTCATTCATATTTCGATTCACAGCAATAACTTGCGAGCAGAAATCGTCACCTTCAAGCCTAAGTATCACAGGTGCCATCAGTGGCGTGGCGTGAATAATCGATTATCGATATCTCGCCATTTGAAGCTATGGTAAAGAATCGATTACTAAGGTGTTCGCTGCGAACACCCTGATAATCGATCTTTTTTCATAGGTTCAAATGGCATATCAATCGATATATCGCAATTCACGCCACGCCACTGGGTGCCATGCGACGGTTCAAAATTTCTACCGCCATTTCATTTTTTTACAGAGACATTGTTCAAAGAGGCTGTCCGAAAATTTCACTGAATTTTTTTTGCGCTGCCGATAAAATTCAGTGAAATCTTCAAACAGACTCAACCAAGAATTTCTTTGCAGAAAAGGAGAGTGGCGGCGAAAATTTTGAAACGTCGCAAAGCGCTTGTGATACTTTGGCCGGAAAGTGACGAAATACTGGCGAAACGAGCAATCCCTCCGAAGTCCGAACGCAGCCGCGGCCGCTACCCCTAGCGCCATCTCTCGGCAACTCGGCGAACCCGACTCGGATCCCGGGCAGATTACGGCAACTCGGCGGGGTTATTTTATTGACAATTACTCGCGGGATTATTGAGGGGATAATTTCCATAAACTCCATTAAAATTTCACTTCCGCCGCCCGGGTGCGTTGGGGCATCCTCGAGACACGATACCCGCGTCTTTATTAAACGAGATAACTGAGGTGTGCCCCGCAGATAACGGCTATTCGTCGCCCCTCTCACGTAAGCGCCTGTCTCAATTCACACGTGAGCCCTATTTTACATATAAATCCGTGCTTTCTGGGGCTCAAGAGTGAATCCAGATACTCGCTTTCGTCAGAAGAGCTGCGTATTTAGACCGTAAAAGCCCGTTTGAGCCGCATTTTTGACGTCCGTGCCCCATTATTCCTAGGTGGAGGGGAAATTAAGAGCGAATAAAAAACGAGGGAATTTGGGTTTAAGGACCTCATTCTTGAGGATTCCAGAGATAAATCGGTAATTTAAGTAAGATGACGTATGCTCACCCGTCTTTCACTTCCGCAATTACCTTTTGTCAAGGCTCGAAGGTATAAAAGAGCGAATATGGGGGTTTTTTGTCCAAAAAGGCGAATGTACGTTTAAAAGGGATTATAAAAACAATTAAGGGATTCCAAAGACTGTTGAAGAAGTTGCAATGGGCTGTTAGACAAAGTTTGAACTAGAGAAAACAAAATGAGTTTTCCCGTCGAAGTTTTACGTAGAAAACGATTCACACCACGCAAAGTTAAAAAAACAGATCAAAAAACTTGACTCTATGTAAATTGTTATCCATAGAATGCTTTAAAAGCATCATACGCTAGTCAATTAGCAGCCAACAGAATTGAGAGGTCATCACAGGGCGCAAACCTAAGATAGGCAACTATTCGACCTCCTACGTCAAGGGTTGGTATCACGCCGTATTTGAAGGCGAATTATAGCGACGCGGCGAGAAGTCGGAGTTCATGTTATTTCAACTGCTCTCCTTTGGGTTTTGGAGGAGCCTAGTACTTTTATAAAAGAACGCAGTCTTCTTGCAGTCGTCACAATTATTTTAAGAAGATTTAATTTCTTCATTTGCAGTCAATTTTATACTAATAAGATTTTTGACACAGAAACTAATAGGAGTCTCCAATGAATTACGGGGTTCTAAATAAAGAAATTAGATTCTACTGACATTGAACTTGAATAGTTTCATGGTAATAAACTTTGTATTACTTTCTCAGATTCTGGGGATTGCAATTCTATGATTTTTTCCTAATTTAGTCTTGAGTGATAAGATAAGATCGCTGTTTTATTTGGATATAATGGTTGAAGGTGAAGATTTACTCGTCCTTCGATTGCATTATTAGCAAATATTGTCGAAATCATTCGAGGAGGAAATTCGCTTTCGAGTTCAGATGATATAGGAAATCGTGATTAACAAAACGAAGACAAAGGAAATTGTTTCCGATTCGCAAACTCTACCTTCCTGCCTCGAGTTCTCCAGAGCTGCCGCATGCCCCAAGATTCAACTTCATCACTTCATTTCCGTTCGACTCAATTTCAAAATTCTAAAAAACCATTTTGGTAAATGAACGCTAAAGAGCTTGACAAAAAAAACAACGTTTTTCGCCCCCCCTCCCTCCCTGGAATTTCTTCAAACTTCGTCTTCTAAAGACTCATACTTGAGCACATATTTTCCCAACTTTTCAGGCCCCCAAAAATTTTTTGAGGGCGCTGAGAGGGATGTAGGTCAAAGCCTGTGAACCTCGATATCTCTCGAACGAAAAAGGATATCGAGGTCCGGTTTGCACAAAAAATCTTCTAAAATTGCATACTTCGAGATTCTAAAGGTCAAAATCCCGATATCACATTATCAAGTTACCTTGGGTGCTTTTTTCAGTTTTTAAGTCGAAAAAGTTTCTTTCACACAAGGAATACACAAAGATCTCAATTTTTTATTTAAACCAAAACCAGATTTTTCAAGTGTTGGTCTTTTTCTGCAAGCTCTTTTCCTCTGACCCCTGACCTTTTCAAATTCCCTAATAATTTTCGGTTTTCTAGGGTTTCCCTGACTGCAGAGACCATATCTTTGGTTGGCAAATCCGATTTGAAAAATTGTCCATCTAAAATTGCATACTCTAAGATTCTAAAGGTCAAAATCCCGATATCACATTTTCAAGTTATCTTGTTTGCTTTTTTTAGTTGTTGAGTCGAAAAAATTTCTTTTACACAAGGAATACACAAATATCTCAATTTTTAATTAACATAAAACCAGTTTCTTAAAGTGTTCGTCTTTTTCTGCAAGTTCTTTTCCTCTGACCCCTGACCTTTTCAAATTCCCTGATAATTCCCGGTTTTCTAGGGTCTCCCTGACTGCAGAAACCCTATCTTTGGTTGCCAAATCCGATTTGAAAATGTCGTTTTCGCGTACTTCGCGCCTCGAACCTTCCGTTCCGCGAAACTTCGGCAACAGGCACATGTTGGCTGACGAGGGCGGGCCCGCCCGCACAAGGTATCGGGTTATTTATTTACAGTATTATTTCGTTTCTTTCCTTCTCCGGTGGAATTTCCATCGGGCAGAAAAACGCTGGGGGAGAGGAGGAGGAGGGGGAGGGAAGAAGATTTCCATTCGATTACTCGCGTGATGAATGCACTGAATTGTAATGAATCTTGGCCCGGAAAGAGAGCGTGGCGGCGCTTAGGTGCAGATTAAAAAATACCAGACGCGTTTCGTGCGCCTTTTGTTGCGATGTGTTTCTTTGTGAAAATTACTTCCTCATTTCCACCTTTTTGTTCCACGCTCCCCCCCCCTCCCATCCTTTTCCCCCGCTCGTTTGAACGGCTTATTGGAATAAGCACTCGAACGCCATGAAGACGTCATGGGGCTTGCGCGGTTTGTCTGATAAGTCTTTTTTCGCGAGGTGGCGGATTCCAGCCTTGAGCTGTTGATGTGTGAATTTCCGACGGTCTTGCTCGGATTAAATTGGTTTGGACGTCTTTTGGGGGTTTTTCTTCTCATTTTGAACCGTCGTTTTGGTGATTATGCAGAGGAATCGAGTGTTTTACACAGGCTGGAAAAGGTGGATAGATCGATTGTTCATTGCCCCAGCGGCTCATGAAAGAAGCCACGTTTTCATCCTTTGATATTTGTAAAGCAAGGATGTCATGAGGAACGAAAAATAGGGAAAATTGAGAAAAGACAGAAGAGAAACGCGCCAATTACTTGTCCAGTAATTTGATAAAGAGAAAAAAGGAAAGGGGAAATTTTTTTACAGGTTTCTTTTATTCAATTTCGCACTTTTAGGGTACCAACGATCAAATTCCCATTTTTTAATGGACTCAAATAAAACGTGTAATTAATGAAGCAATCAGCTTTTTGAGGCTACAGAAAGATAAAATCAGAAGAATGCACATTGACGAACACCCCTTTCATTCAATAGGATTCCTCCATATTTTCTTTGTCTTCTTTGTCTATAGCTTTGTCTATCAATAATGACACCATAGAATGATCTTACATCTTGCAAATTCGCACTGCACATTCACAAACGCCCCACTCATTCAATAGGATCGCTAAGTTTTTCCTTCGTTGTCCATGTCTATCATGTCACGCTTTGTCTATCAATAATGACACCATATTCCTTGCGAATTAGGCACTGTACTTCGAGGAACACATGGTTAATTCGAAAATCCCCGACTCTTATTACAGGAACCCAATCCGGGATCGGAATCAATCAGAGGGCAGGTTCCTGGTCGGGCGCGACGCGATGAGGTCGGGCGGAGCGACATGATACGGGAATAATAAATCGATTAATAAAAGCAAAACACGCCGGAGATAAATCCAACACGGACGGGTCACGGCGGGGAGGGGTCGTATAATTTGACACAGCGACTCCCAAACTCTGAGTCGGTGAGCGGGGCAGGAATATTGGAAGAGGACAGGAATTGTGAAACACAATTTACTTAAATCAAGGTATGTGTCGCGACGCCCTCCCGACGTCCCGCGGCCCTGTTGTCGTATCCCGGGTCGCGAGAGGGATTGCGGATTTTCGGGGACGGGTGAGAGACTTTTGGCACTGAAATGGATCTGTTGCATGCAAGAGGTAGAGCTAAGTAAATAGAATTTCTGACGGTGAAATCATACGAAATCCAAAATAGGCGCATCAAAAAAGCCTCACTGGAAAAAAAAAAAAAAAAACACATTGGATCTAGAGTCCAGACTCATGAAAACATTGACAAGAAAAAATACTCTTAATCCAATCGGATTTTTGCTTGAATCAAAACGAAATCCGCTTAAAGTAAGAAGCTTGGTTCTTGATTTAAGCTGGATTCTCATTGAACCAAGTGTACTTTTTCTTGTCGATGTTTTTAAGACTCTGGATTCTTGATCCGATGTATTTTTTTTCCAGTGCTGGAATCTACGCTTTAACTCTTTAACTCAGCTCAGCGAATGATTTTAGTAATTTTCGATTGTTTTTTTCCTCCTAAAAGCTTCGTATTACGAAAAAAGGAGCCCTTTATCGATTAAAAGCAAACATAAGGGAAAAGGAACCAGGATACATCAGTAGGGATAATGGAGCCCGGAACAAATTGCAACAAAAGGTTTCTACACATCAATGAACGCAGAAAAATCAGCGGAATCCGAATTTGTCCAGCTCACCGCGCCAAGTCGTGTTTTTAAACCCCAAAATTCCTGAGAAAAAACCTCGAGAATTGAAAATTTTAAAACTTCTTATTAAAACTTTAAAATTGCACCAAAATGGCGTAGGGGTGCATGATGAATGCAGAATAACCTGGAGAATCCAAATTTGAGTGGCTTACCGCGTGAAGCTTAAAATTTCACCCCCAAAACCCCCTGAAATTCGTCCACCAGCTTCTTTACCGAACCACACACCGAAAAAAAAAGTAATCGTACCTAGGTTTTTTACTATCGTTTACTTATTCGAATAGGGTAGAAATTTGACCCACCCTTGGAGGGCTCCAAAAGGAAAATTTTTAAAATTTAACCCCCAAAACCCTCGGAAAGTCGTTTATCAGCTTCTTCACAAGACTGAACATAGAAAAAAATCAATCACACACTTCGGGTTTTTTACTGTAGGTTACTTATTCTGACAGGGTAGAAAGTGGATCTACCCTTGGAGGGCTCCAAAAGGAAAAATTTAAAATGTAACCCCCAAAACCCCCGAAAAGTCGTTTATCAGCTTCTTTACAAGACTAAACATAGAAAAAAATTAATCGCACATTTCGGGTTTTTTACTGTATAGGTTACTTATTCTAACAGGGTAGAAATTGGATCTACCCTTGGAGGGCTCCAAAAGGGCGGCAACGCGGGTCCCGGTGGCTCGCAGGACCCGAGATTTATCTGCACGGCGCAACATTGAAAACTCAACCGAGGAGACGCATGCATAAATTTATCCAATGGAATTCAATAAACATCGACTCCCGAGTCTCAAGTGTCGAAACACGACGTTTCTCTGCACAGGACCCAATTGTTTCTCGGCTCCTCAACGTGCGCCCCCGCCCCCCGCCCCGCCGCCCCTCCCCCGGGGAAACCACTATCCTCGCAATAATCCCGCTCCCAGTTGTAAGCGCTAAATTAAATTCGAGCTCCGTACCTTCCGCAAGCTGATGCTCATGCTCGCCAGACGAGGCACTGCCGAACGGTCCGCTCCTTTTCGGAAAATTCCACCCGGTTATTTTCCGATTAGGGGTCGTTCAAATATTACGTAACTCAATTAGGGGGAAAGGGGTTTGGACCAGCGTTAAAGTGCGTTACAAGGGGGAGGGGGTCAAGCCCAGGATTACGTTACGAATCCCAGCCGGGGGGAGGGGGTACTTTGAAGAAAACGTGCAATAATTGGTAAAGTGCACTTTTCCAGTAAAATTCTCTCTGGAAAAAAAAAAACCAGATTGGATCTAGAGTCCAGACTCTTAAAAACATCGACAAGAAAAAGTACTCTTGATTCAATCAGAATCTAGCTTAAATCGAGAACCAAGCCTCTTGATTTAAGTGGATTTCCTTTTGATCCAAGCAAAAACCCTATTGAATTAAGAGTATTTTTTCTTGTCAATGTTTTCAAGAGTCTGGACTATAGATCCAATGTGTTTTTTTTCCCAGTGTACGAGTAAAAAATATCTAATCTGAACATTTTTTTGTGTTAGATGGTTAGGTGGCCTTTTGGGACCTATAGGGGCTCCATATTTTGACACGTCCGTTCTCTCCCTATGTACAGGGTTGCCGCAAAATTTAGAAGATTAAAGTCCCCTACCAGTTCTCTGATTTTGCTGACACATTTTGGTTAAATTCTCTTCTGATAATTGCAGATATACCAGATGGTTAACAAGACACTGTTAGAAATAGTTCAGGCAAAATGTATAGTTCGAAACGTCGAAACCATTCTAGACAGCAAATGCGAAGGTGACCCAACTATTTTTTCATGATATTTTTGTCATTTTCCCCGGCATGTTCGTCACTTTCCCTGATATTTTCGTCATTTTCCCTGACATTTCCAGGTTTTCCCGGTATTCCCTAACTATCACAATCCTGTACATAGGTACTCTGGTTATCGGTTATGATCTTTTGACGAGTGACGAGTCTACATAGCCCACAACGTTCTACCACCCACCACAAGTTCAACTCCCAGATCGACTACGACTTTCTCAACTCGTCGGCAAACGTCATCCCGGTGGCGTGCAATCGGACGGACACGGACATGGACACGGATACGGACACGAACACGGGGTTGAGAGCGAGGACACGGACACGGGGTTGGAACGAGGACACGGCCCTCTGGCGTAATCCGCGAAGTTTTATTGTCGCGCTCGGGATCGGCGAGTGGCGGGAACATATCGCGACTCAATTATCCGGGGCGACGCGAGCGAGCGAGCGTTTAACCGTCGAACCGCTTAAATCTTGCCAACTCCGACTTGGCTGTTTATGATTTAATGTGTCGGAGTGCCGCCGAGAAAAAGTTGATTCTTTATTAGCGCCGAGACGCGTGCACTGCACAGTGGGCTCACATTCTCATGGAATGCCGAAGGGTCGTACTCATGGATTGCATTTAGCAAACAGGAACCACTAGCATTGCAATGTTGCTAAGATTGTGCGACTTCTTTTGTCTTGGAGAAAAAACCCGATTATCCATAATAGTTTCTATTTTACTCGCTAAAAACTGTAAATTTAAGACGAAAATTACTATCTAAATTTCATAGTTTTTCACGATTTCCGCAATTTTATTGCAAGAGATGAAGTTGCACAATCATAGCATCATTGCAATGCTAGTGGTTCCTTTTTTGCAAAATGCAATCCTCATAGTCGTTCCACAAATCGCTCCTTTCCATAGGAGGCCTCATTTGGTCTACATTGTGGCGGGGTTTTTACTTTTTTAAACTTTAAATGTTCCTGTGTTTCTCTGATTGGTGGCATGAGATAACTCTTTAAGACTCATTCAATACAGAAATGTAGCAAAACCACTCTCCCAAGATTCTAATATTTGATAAGACACGTCTTTTTTACCGATTTCCTTCCAAACTTCACAATCAAACATTAATTTTCCAATAGATAAACTTTTCATTTGAAGAATTGAAAATTCTAGAGTCAGCGACAATTCCCCGGGGTTTCTCCGTGTTTTTCCTTAAAATTCCATTCCCTAGAGTTTCTCGGATTCTCCTTGTAATCGAAACCCGAATGTGGAATGGAGGGCTTAAGGAAGCCCTTAAAATAGCATCCTCACCAAAAGTTTATTTGGGACTCTTTTACTTATGTTTGACGTGCTTGGCGTCGAAAAATTGCACGATCTAAGCAGCGTTGCAAGCCTCATACGCTCTTTTGACGAAAAATTCGATTTCAATTTCAAATTTTCACCTCGAGAATTTTTTAATTTTCGAGCATGTAATTTTGCATCGATTCGAATTGAAGGCGCACCTGTTCGAGTCGGCGAGAAACGGACCCACTGCGAGTCGCGGGCCCGGAGCCACGGCGCGGTGTTACCGGGGAAGCCGAGAAGACTTACGAGGAAAACACATTAAAAATAAGTTAAAATATTATGAGGACGCTGCAGATATGAATATAAAATACCTTATTTTTAAGTGTTCCGCCAGGGCGCGCCACCTCCGGCTCCTTCCGACGGCTTTATCAAATCGCGCTAACTCGCGCCGCACTAATACCCCCGCCGCTAATACTAATACTTATCGTCTTGCACTCCGCGGATGCTTTATTTCCCGCCAAAGACCCGCCGTGTTGCCAAACCTCACAAAAATACAAAATTCGGCGCTAATGGCTCAAGTGAGAAGTCTGGGGGACAAGGCGCATACGTGCAGTTTTTGAACAAATGGGAAATTTGTAGGGGTCTAAAATTTGATGAATTTATCGTGTGTAAGTGGAATCTACTGATTGAACTGAACACGGAGATACCCTTCATTCAATTATTAGAGAAGATATGACGAAGTAACCGATTCTGCTAAAATCCACGTGTTTAAATGGGAAATGCCGTCAGATGATGTCGCTAGGCGGTGCATTTTTCTCACTTTTCAATCTATTTTTAAAGCATTTCCCATGTCAGAGGAAAATTATAAAAAATACTGTGAAATCAGCTCTTTGAGTACTTTCAGATGAAGCAATAAAAAATTTGCGTGCGAATTCTCCATTGAGTTATGAATGATTTCAAATAAAACTAGTCTCAATGCATATTCTGTGAAGAATTCGCTCCCAAATTTCAAGTTTTAGCCATTAAAAAGTCACTTTGAACTTTCATTCCGCCATAAGGATCCGTGTAATTTCGGAACTTCAAACGCGAATTTCTCGAAGTAGCAAAACCTGCACTTATGCGCCTTGTTCTCCAAGCCCCTCAAAAGAGGTTTTCAGAATGAGGTGAATTGTCCACACAGCTCAAGATTTTTAACTTTCTATGTTTTACAATTCGCAACCACTAAAGGTGCGATCATAAACTACGTAACGCGCTAGGGGGGAGGGAGTGGGAAGTCGAGTCGAAGGGAGTGTTACACCGTTTTGTTTTTATTACGTGTTAAAAATTGGAATGGAGGTTATTATGAAAAAGCGGATCAAGCTATCAAGGAAAACAAAACCCTAGGGAGGTTTCCTCTGGGATCAGCAAGTTTTCAAAGAGAACAAGAGGAGAATTCACAACGTTGTGGTCAAGAGTATTCTTACGTAAGGATGTGAAGTTTGGTAGCTGAAAAACCGGCACTGAGCATGCTAAGCATTGTTCGAAACTCACCTATGAGTTCTGGGAGCCATGTGGCCCATCAAGTTCGATTCTTAGGGGCCATTGAAGACTTTTTGGAGGCGAAATTGACGTTTTGCCTATATGCCACATCACGGCGCATTTCGTGAAAAGTTAGACGTAAGAGGTTTGAGTTACAAAACTAGTAGTTGCACTGGGGGAAGAGAAAAGTTCCAGAAATCACCAAACAGAAAAATTAGGATGCTTTTTGGGAAGGGGGCAATTTTTGGGGGCCACGTTTCGAACACGGATGCTAAGAGCGACGGAGATGGATTTCGGGAGGTGCAGATTTCGTCTCCGCTGCATAGTTACTGATTTTTCAAAATATTTCTAAAAAATAAACCGATTCTGAGTGAAGTCTGTCGACAATGGAGCGAGAAATCTTCTCGCGTCACGGCTTTGCGAGGCGATTTTTTAAACCCGGTAGCTTACTTGTAACTCGGTTAATACCAGTAATAATGTCTCCCGGTGACCCCCCGCGTTTGTCGGATCACCGCCCGATCCCCGGACCGCCTAAACGGTGAGCTCAGCGCGTGACGTCACGCTGGCAACGCCGCTTGTCCTGTCGGGATGTTTTCGCAGCCGGTGCACGATTCTAATGGACTTCGCAACTGCGATTTTTTCGCGCTTAAGGCCGCTTTCCGGGCCGGCGGGCGTTGTATTCGACGCGGGCCGACCGCGATGACACGGGAGCTCTCAACTTCCGACATTCGGAATTTACCTAATGAGGCTCCGCACAAAATTGACCGATGAGCGGTTAAAAAAGCTCCTCGCTTTTCCGAATTTTCCTGGCTAATATTGCCGAGTTTCCATTTGTTTTCGATCGACAAGAATATCGCACATGTATACTGTTGTGCTCACGGAAATAAAAATTTGATAGATTTTACCATATTCTGGTTAGTAATGGCACAACCAGAGAGTATGGTTACCTTCATCAAAATTATCATGAAAGTAACAAGATTTTCCCTGATTTTGGCAATAATATTGGTGGACGTTACCATACTGTCTGGTTGTGCCGTTTTTTGACCAGAGTGTGGTAAATGATACCTAACTTTTTTTTCCGTGTGCTAAGGAAAAACGCCGTAAGAACCTTCATCCGTTGTTAAATTTCCTTTCCTTAAACACGAATTATCAGGAAAACTCGTGAATATTTTCCGTTCAATATTTCGGAGAGTTTTCTTCGTATAGATTAAATTATCTGAACAGTTCTAGAGAAATTATTCAAAACTCCCGTTAAAAATAAACATTTCATTGGAGGAAATTTGACAACTCTCCAATGTTAATGCGGTGTTTTTCCTTACCGCGGCAGTATCGAACGGTGACTGCAAAGTTTCGAAGAATCGATCAAATAGGAGCCAAGATGGTATTCTGGTCCGCGTCCGCCATGTTGGATATTCGAATTTTGATAAGTTGACTTGAAATTCGAGTTTCCCGTCAAAAAATACCCCCCAGTCACCATGTCTCACTAAAATCTATCGAAGAGCCGAAGTAGCATTTACCTACCAAACACGCAAAGTGAAAAAAATCACGAAAAACTTCGAGGAAAACAATATGATGAGTTTTCTTGTGAGAAATGATGCATAACAAGTAATTTTAGAACATAGGAATAAATTTCGTCTTTGATGCAAGCTGTACAAAGCTCAGGAACCGATCGCAATTGAGTCAGGTTGGGTTAAGTTAGGTCACGCAACTAAACTAACTTGACGGCAAAGCGAGAAGTATCACCGGAATTGAAGGCGCGCCGATCCTGCATCCGTACACACTATTTTTCGACAACTGTGATCAACAGAATTTTATAGGTTCTTGATCTCTTTCAGCACACTACATGTAGCCACTCTGCGAACAAACCGCTAATAGATGATTCGATGTTGCCAATTTTCTTATGATAAAATACGGATTTTCTGAGAAACGTGTTTAATGTTACAAAATGGTTTATTCTAAATTATTTGGCGAACCTTTTGAGAAAATATTCATAATGGAAACCACAATAAAAATAACCTAAGCACCAGAGGTTAGACTCTTTTTGCTCTGTTATAAATGGCTTATAACCACTCTGAATTCAATCTTAACGATTCTAAACAATCCTATCAAAAGGCAGAATAGCTAACTTACAACTAAATTCATTTCAAAATAACCTAAACTTTTTCAAACTCAATAAAGGAGGAAAAAAACACAATGAAATTAAGATTTGTTACAAACTTCATTACGAAATATAGAAAACAGGGCTGATGGTACATTCTACATAAGGAGAAATCAAAAGCGCGCCTACATATAGGCCGCGTTCATCAGAGAGGAACCAACCCAAACTTTCGAAAAAATCGAGTTAAGAAAGTTTTTGAGTTCCACTAGCTATATATCACGGAGATCGGTAGATCTCCCCGCCAAGCTAAAAATATAAATATAAGGAGAACAACCAAATAAAACCTTCCAGAGTAAGACCGGAAAACGCCTTCAAACGACTCTGCAGCAACCACACACACGCGGGGCGATAACCCGATAACCGTCGGTCGACGGTATACATTACAGAAAATATTAGGAATTGCCGATTTTCGCTGCTTTTTAACTTTTATCACCCCGTAGCAAAAAAACTACTCAAAGGATCATGTTTAAATTTGGCATGATGATTCCTCACGATTCAAAGGCCATACCTTTTGGTGTCTGATGTTTCAAAACTTATTATTAACGGAGATATGACGTTTTAAAGATTATAAAACGCCACCGGACTTCCTTCGTTAATTGCCGATTTTCGCTGCTTTTTAACTTTTATCACCCCGTAGCAAAAAAACTACTCAAAGGATCATGTTGAAATTTGGCATGATGATTCTTCAAGATTCAAAGGTCACAATTTTTGGTGTCTGATGTTTCAAAACTTATTATTAACGGAGATATGACGTTTTAAAGATTATAAAACGCTACCGGACTTCCTTCGTTTTCTAGAACTCCTGGCCTGGTTATAGCTGCCGATTCTCATTGTTAGCGCGCTTTTTTTATCAAACCAAAACAAAAACACTTGAATAAACTCATTCAGTGTCAATAAAAGAACAATTTGGGAATTTATTCGGAATATATTAAAGTTTAGCGGCTTCTTTCATAAGTTCCCGGGTCGTAAGTTATTTCTGACGCTAGAGTTCGCATGCCATTACGGCACGGCGGCCATTCGTGGTTTTGTTATTGTTATCACAGGTGTTCATTGTCAAGTGTCAATTATTGTCAAAAAACGTGTGAATTGTAATCGTTTTAAAGTTATTAATTCTTTTTCTCTGTAGTTCATATGTTGCTAAATGTGATTTAGTCCTAAATAATCATAGTTCAAGCACTTGAAGCTTCCACCGGACCCCAATCGTCTTTGAGGAAACAGCTGATACAGACTACAAACCTAGAGCCCCTTTACCTATACTGTTGCTATGCTTTGACTAAGCCTTTGTTTTCTCTTACTTATTTTCATAATCATCATGTACCTTTATACCATCATGAATTCTGAGTGGAAATTTTCGGAAGTGCGTGGTTTACCTATTCTTCGGAAAAAGTTGATGGTGTAGCCACATCCAAACATCCGCGTCTCAATCTCAACTAGGTACTAGCCATAAAACCCCATGGTTTATTATTTCATTCCTACTGTACTATCTACATGTGATTTATAGGAAAGGAATATCTCTTTCTCTCAGGTAACTTATCAAGCATTATAAACGATACCCTCACTTGATTGTGATTCGCCGAGTTGGCAGCTGGTTTCCACAAGCGCAAGTTCTATCGAGTCAATGTTAAGCACTCGACACTGTATTAAACTGATTTGTGACTATGACGATGATATTCTTCTTCGTCTTCCAGATACTGAACATGATTTACTATTAGTTTTCAACGTGGCCTCTAAAATCATGATCATTGTCTGCATTGAAAGTGTTTCGTATCGCTCATGAAAATCTGTCTTATTCTAGTAAGCGTTGCGTTGTTGAGCTCGCTGAGTGTAATGTTTCTATAAAGCTCTTGTATTGTTCTTGTCACAACTCGCCAATGGTGCCATCTGTTATCATGTATTAACGTGTTATTAAGTGGTGCTGATTCAGAGCTGATCAGAAAATTGACATTAGTCTCAACATGCGATGAGCAAGCTCTAACAGCATCAGGCGCCGAACTGATTGCATAATCAAGGACTTTGTTATCATGCTTTTCTTTGGGTTGGTATGTTAAGTGCTTAAACTTCTTTGAAATCAAGATGTGCGTGGTTTGATCCCGGCCCTAAGTTATTAAAGTGAACCCAGAATCTGTACTTGCTGAGTCATATTCGCTAATCCTATCTCGTCGCAGCAAAGGGACATGGTTTGAATGCTATTCTCATCAAGCGTCATATTCAAGAAATTACCAAGATCGCCAATTCTAAGCTGCCTTTTCAGAAAGCAATTTACCTTGTCAGTTTGCATAGGTAGCTAATGGCTGTCTCATTCAAAAATCATGGTTCTCCGCTGATTTGAAATTCAAAAATTTGCGGAGACCATGGATTGATTGTCCACAGCTGTCAATTTCAACGCAACACATCAGCCTCTGAATTCTCTTATCCATATACGCTCTCATCCTTCAAATCTTCTACAATATCGCGTGGAAAGAGTTCAATTTCCTGTGAGTATTTATGACATCATGCTTTTCAACTTTCCCTCTTCCAGAGCACAGAGTTTTTCTTTTAAGCTCCTTGTCAACCTTGACTTGAAACATGCATTTTCGTTTGAGTACCTGCTTTGCTATAATAAGTTTGGTGAAGGTGCGCATAAGTTAAAAGTGATCTCTTTCCCTCTCCTCAGTAACATTTGAATTCCTCAATCAAATAATTTTTTTTGACATACAAAATTGATCTATGTTACTTCAGGATCTGTGAATAGACTACTCAAGTAGGTAATACTTATTTTTTCATTTAATTCTACCCTGCCTTAAAAACATTTCTCATTAATTCGTTTCTTTTCTAGTTTTTATGGTAATTTTATTTTATTTTTTGAGGGTCAAGGTGCACAATGTCAAAGGATGCGTGTCCATATTTTTGTTAGTGTCCTTGTGCATGCTTTCAAATAGTTCATCACTGTTTTAGCAATACCAGGTACCCATGCAATCACTGGATTTTGCCTGATACATAAATTCTAATTTTCTCAAGGAGTTCATTTCTTTGGAGGCCCAAACCAGGACCCAACCCCTAACCAGTGGAAATTATTTTTAAGTATGTTCCTGTAAGACTCATTTCTCAGTTGTTGGGAATCTGAGATCCATTATTTATCCTTTCTTGGCTTCATTTGACTGAAAAAGTATGACCACGTTTGATCCGATGTGTTAATTTTTGTGTTTATTTTGTAGAGAGGCACCTAGAGATGAGAGGAAAGGATGGAGGAATAATGAGTTACTCAGAAATTTTTCTCACTAAAAAACCGAAAATTCAGTGTTGGGTAGTTTAACCACAGACCAATCAGAACTTACGTCGTTTTGGAATAGCGTGGCTCTCAAGTCATGTAAAAAAAAAAAAAAACCTAGTTTGTAAATCTTACTTGAACAATAAAAATACAGGATCGGATGACTTAGCTCGTTTAAAAAAAAATGCCCCTTAAGCCATTCTAGAACATTAACCGAAAGCCACGTACGTCTTTTCTTGTCAGAATGTACATAGGTTTATGAGGCAAAAAGCCTCAGGTCGCTCACATCCTTTTTGACGAAATAAGTGCGTAAATGACAATGAAGGCATAATTATGTCGTCTCCAAAAGCGTGTCACTCAAGTCATTTCAGAAGCAAGACTGGAGTTCTCTTAAGTCTTTTTTGAAAAAGAAATAAGAACACAGCAGCTCAGTATGACTTGATGAATGATCGACAGCTCGGATAAAAGTGGACATCCATGACCTCTAGTCTCTCTTTAAAGGGAAATATAGCATAAATTTATGGAAATGTTTCTAGAAAAAGAAGGAGAATCAAGACAATGAGAAAAAATTTCCTTCTACGCTTTTTTTTCTCGCCCACCTGGTGAAAAAATTACAGCCAGAAAAAAGAATCATCACTTTTTTTAAAGTTTCCTCAGATCTCCCTAAAGGGGCGTCAGGACCTCCCTTACGAAAATCTCGAGACTTCCTCCAGCGATAGTCCCTTGAGGAAAGTTGGAGGTGATCCAAACGAGGTCTCGAATCGAGGAAGATGCTAAAATTCGGGCCAATATTTTTATTAAAAATTTGCTTTAAAAATGTCAAGAAATTACATTATATTTCATTAATTAGGTACCTTTCAAGTGCTCATCAATACCTATACCCTATCAGACACTGCAGAAGTTTTCAAATCTCTCTTAGATTGAAAACGAAATAAAAGTAGGTATAAAAATCAGACTATTCTGCTCCTTTTATTTGTTTGTGATCATTTATACGAAAAACTTCATGATATCACACCAAAAACACTTCCGTGTAAAAATGACCCGCCAAGCTAAAAATATAAATATTCGTCGCCTCAAAAGGCAATGATATCAAATGAAGTAGACGCCAAGCAAATTTCCTGAATATAAATTGTAAGTTTCTCCTCCCTTCAACATTATTACCGGAAAAACGAAAATTATAGACAAAAAAAAATAATTTAAAAAAAACGATACAAATTTATCATTTTTTTTTGTACAATTGTACTACAAAAAAAGGTGATAAATTTGTATCCCTTTTTTAAATTATTTTTTTTTGTCTATAATTTTCGTTTTTCCGGTAATAATGTTGAAGGGAGGAGAAACTTACAATTTATATTCAGGAAATTTGCTTGGCGTCTACTTCATTTGATATCATTGCCTTTTGAGGCGACGAATATTTATATTTTTAGCTTGGCGGGTCATTTTTACACGGAAGTGTTTTTGGTGTGTTTTATTTTGTCAAAAACTGAAAGTCGAAAAAAATAAATCAGTTTGCGAAAAGAGGGGTTCAAGTTTATTTTCTGCATTGAACCTTGTGCAGGAATGAAACTTCAACCCTCTTTTTCTCAGTTTTAACTTAATGTGGGTTGGTTCCTTTCCAAGGTGTCTACTGAAACAGGCTGACCAAAAATCAGTAGTTTTACAGTACTTTTTCATTACATTCCCATGAAATTCAGAACCTCCTCAACAAAAAAATTCAGTGCTTTTTTAGTACCTCCATCTGACGAATTTCGAAAAATTTCAAAAATTTGAATTTTTCGCTCAAATTGCGACAAAAATGACAGAAAAATGAAGAAAAATTCCGGACCTTCTTGAGGAATTTCAGCACTTTTTCAGTAATTCCGGAGCTCCTTTAAAAAATCAGTACTATTTCCGGACTTTCTGAAAATTCCGGACTTGTAGACACCCTCCTTTCTGATGAACTCGGTCCATATGTGCGGCACGCTAAAAATTAAAATCAAAGAGCCGATTTAACAAGCGTCTGCATAACGAGAGAACCCACATCTCGGGCTCGGCTGCAAGGTCATAATTCGCGCCCGTATGAGGTATTAAAACCGGGGGTGCTTGGCAGAGGCTGCGGTGGAGGGGCGTGCGTCACCTCAGCACTCACCACTCAGTGCGTCACTCAGCCCGTTGATGATGCTTGATGAGTCGTCGCACCGGTGCACGGTGCAGCCCGGGTCACGCGACCGGGACAATTGCTCTCGTTACCACCGCCATGAGGTGCTTGTGCTTCGTTGTCGAGCCTAAAGGTAAAATTGCGAATTTTGCGATCGTCAGTACTAGAGCACCAGTGAATCCATGTAATTAGAGTCCATTTATATCCAGAGTTACATCTCCACTGGACGTATTTCTGTCAAACGGAACTAAGCGCCATGGAAAAGCATTGCGAGTATAGGACGGAACGAGCAGGACGCCTGTTTCCGCCGCCAATCCAAGCCCCCCTCTACCTTCCTCTCCCTATGGCGCTTAGTTCGCTTGGATAAAAATACGTCCAATTCTGGTCGAGCTTGGTTGGGCTGAAAGTGGCCTAAAAAAATCCAATTCTGGATGGTTCTCGCTCATGGAGTCACAAAAGAGTGCTCTGAGATGACAGTGGCTCGAATGTAAACAAAAATAATAGAAAAATAACCTGTTATTTTCATCGCACCACAATGAAAATGGATTAAGGAATAATTCACAAATCAATCTCATTTTATTTTATTGCAATTTCTTTGGTTAGGCGTTGATCAGTTTTGTTGATATTGCTGTTGTTGGATGACAAACATTACAGGATTCCTTATCTTTCGTTTCCCTATCCTTCCTTAGTTTCAGGCAAGTTTTCAGGGGCGTGATTTTTTGTGAATAATCCTCTGCGGGCTGAATGTTGAAATTGATGGACAAAGCTATGGACGAAGAGGACACAATGAGTATGGAGCTATCTTATTCGTTAAATTTAGGTGGTTATTATAGACTAAGGGAGAAAATGAAGGACTTACTAAAGGGTTTCTCGTGAGTCGCCGTTAGTTAATCTATTACTTACCTCCTTTGTCCATTGCAACCACCCGCTTCCACTAATAGGATCCCTTCAAATCCTTTTGGTGTTCTTTGTGTATAGCTTTGTCTATTATTTTCAACAATCAGCCTGCAGGACAGTTCTAAACATCTGCTTTTAAAAAAGCGAATTTTCGCCGATCGCGTGGAATCAAGTGGCAACCTGGTGGTCACTTGCGTCGGATGAAAATGAAACGAAATTAATTTGGCCACTCTGAGAGTCCACTCTCCGGGGACACTTAGCGGTGNGGGGGGGGGGGGGGGGGGGGGGTTGAGAGGGTGAGACTCGAAGCTGAGAGACGAAAGGTAGCCAATTGAACGGAATTAGTGAGACAACGGGCGCACATGGCGCGTCGGCACATGGCCCTCCCCCTCCCCTTCCTCGAAAGCCCTCGTGCAGGGTCGCCGCGGAAAAAGCTACACATGCTCGCGTTTCCAATCTGACTCGATTCAGGGAAGATTCACCGTTCTATCTTCGTCATGGATCGTATTAGATAGTGATTCGATGCATCGATTGGTTCAAAACGATAGAACACAACCTCAAACGAAAATTTTAGGATTCAAGTTGGAAAAGCTAAAAATGGGAAAATTCCTCCCTGTATCCTTTTCATCGACGTTTCGTACACAAAAAAATGAAAAATCTATCACAAAACACCCGTTCTCCTAGAAGTTTAAATTGACTTTTGAAGTTATGTTTACATGTTTTTGAACCAATCGATATCGATACAATCTCACCTGCGGGCCGATTATTGAAAGTTTAAAGCAGCCCGATAAGACACCGAAATGCTATATATATTGCGTGGTTAAGATAGGGCTATGTCTTGTCTTATCGTGCTGACATGGTTTCAATAATCGCCCAGCAGTTTGGTGTATCGAATACGATCTAAACATGTAAGTGGCTAGACCATTTGGTATAACGCCGTCCAATTCGTCATTTCCCTCACGAAAGAACCAAACTATATTTCAATGTTGCCAGATTGTTTCGCACAAATTGCTTACTTACCAGGAGAATTTTTAGAATCTCTAACTTAAAATGGCACTAATTTTCCCTCTGACCTCCAATGGTGCCAATGCGGGACGATCGAAGCTCCTTCAAACCGTAAAATGGAGTTTTTCTCGCCGCGAGACAACACCGGGTCGCATACCTGTGACGTGGGCTACGGGCGGGAGACCCGGCCTGTCCCGTCAGACGACGACGAGGACGAGGCTTAATTGAAAAATGACGGGACAGACGGTGTAGGTAATTCACCGAGCCCAAGTAGACGCTTAACTGAATTGACCTTGGCTACCTCCACTCGACCGCCCCCCACCCCGCAGCCCCCGCCGGCGACCAATTAAAGGTGTTCCGGTTTATTCAACTTGTACCCGCAGCACGTCCCGCCTGCCCGCGGTCGCAAGTGGGGGCGAGCATACTGCTGTGCTGAGGAAAAACGCCATATAAACCTTCAGGCGTTGCCAAATTTCCTTAAATAAATCACGAATTTTCGGGAAAATTTGTGAACGTTTCTCCTCCGATTTTTTATATAATTGTGATCGCAATTTCACCTAAAGTTCCTCAAAATTTCAAGGAAAAACATTCATAACTTTCCTCAAAAACGTAAATTTTATTCGGCGAAAATTGGCAACTCTTGAATTTTCATACGGCGTTCTTCCTTAGCGCGGCAGCATAGGTATCCTCGAGTACCCGTAGATTGCGCAAAGCGGGGATCTTCAGCTATGGATATTTTCCCATTTGAAACAATGGTAAACATTCGACTATCTGGGTTGCCCGAATGCTCGCTAATTTTCCTTGACATAGGTTCTAACATCCCTGTCATAGGTCTTCGTAAAAATCAGTGCGCTGAGTGTCCGCTCTTTAGAATAAAACCGACATTTTTGAACCGTAAAAGCTCGCTAAGTCAAACTACAGTTAAGACGAAATGCCGATTGAGTCGAATTTTGTTTTCGGTCCCTAGACACGTCCATAAGTTAAGTGGAGAATCGGTTAAGACGAATTGCCGCTTAAGTCGAATTTTTTGTCGGTCCCTACATAAATTGAACTATTCTACTACTTCGACTATTTTAAAGTCGAAGTAGTTGAATCATCCGTCCACCTTTTCTACTCCTGCGTTAAAGTCTCTGAGTCAGCCGGAAAGTAATTCTCCTTCATTTTGTGGACATGCAATTTTACCTACTTGGAAGTTGAAATAGTTGTATCGCGTGTTTTGCTCCATCCAACTTTTGTATTCTGGCGTGAAAGTCTCTGAGTTAGCCGAAACGAGTTCACGTTCTCCTGCATTTTGCGACTCTACAATTTTACCTACCTGGAAGTCGAAATAGTTGTATCACACGATCCACCCTGTCCAACTGCTCTACTCCAATCTTGCTCTTGGCTCTTAACTCGCGAATCGCGCTACGTTCCGAGATGCGTGCGCTATTAGGAAAGGCCTAAGACTGCGTGCGTACACAACTTCGGAAGGTGTACGCAAAATATTTTTATCAAAAAGTATGAAATTTTGTATCGCACATTACTGATGGCCACAGCCGACGTAGTGCGCTGTTCACGAACGAACCATTAGTCGTAGATTCGTGATCATTCTGCACCTCTGGTTTAAACCACAAAGCAATCGATTCATCGCAATGCACGATTAGTTCCTTGGACTTGGATGATACCGGCTCTTTTGCGAGCAGTATAACGGAGCCAGCTGCTTCTATACTGGATAGATTGCGACGTATAGGCACTCGTAAATTAGTATGCAGCGAGGATCGTCTGCTGGTAAAAATAGTTGAAGTACCGGGAATCTATTTCACTCTGAGGAGATAAGCAATAAATGGACCGCATTTTGCTGGACAGAGAGAAATGCATCGCAGTGTTACTCAGATCATGCAACTCGTTAGGAAGAGAACTCAATTTAATAAGAGGTAGAATTGGAGACCCCCGCGTGTGTTTTAATGAGGAATTGAGTGTCATACTGTCGAAATTCGGTTATACGTGAATTCCTTTAGGGGGTTGCCAAAATGGGGAGTTTTGAGCAGTGAAAATCATTACTTTCAGATTACTACTTTCCTTTCCTGTGCGTCAAAATGCTTGAAGTTTTCTCTCATAGAACTGCAACTCGTTACGTTCCGTAAGTATTGGTGTGCAAATTTTTCACAAAATGCATATTGTGATTTTCATTTTCTAAAATGCCCTGGCCTTTATACTAGAGGTGGCTTCTTTCGCTCGTGAAAATGCTCAGGTTTTTTACCGAGAGAGCCGCAAATCGTTAGGATCCTTAAAAATTTAGGGGTAAATTTTTCAAAAAAGCATATTTTAATTTTCATCCCTAGAGGTTCCTAGAAGTCTATATACCCTTAAATACCAGAAAATCAAACCTCTTTTGGAACATGATTGTACTCTACTAATACACTTTTCTCCAAGTTATGCACAATGTAAAGATTCTATTTCTTACAATGTAAATATATGACATGTACCTAGTCTTACAAAGTCTCCAGTATAAATAAAACCATTTCAATTTCAATTTCAATTTCAATTTCAATTTCAATATGGCAACGCCTGAAGGCTCATACGGCGTTCTTTCTTAGGACGGCAGTACTGCTCTCTTTAAAACGATAACACAGTCGAAACACAGTAGACATAGGAATATTCCCGGCTGAGAGCCTCGCTTGTGGCAGCAGAACCCGTAGCGCAATCTCTCGGGGAAACGATGAACTTCTGCGAGGGCGCGGGATCGATGGCCGCCTCTGCGCAGGGGCGAGGCTGGCAACGGACATGCTCGGGTGTTTGTCAATGGCTCGCCCGCGCCCCCGCGCCCCATTCAGGCGCCGCCGAGTCGCCAGGGGAAGGGCTCTACTCACCGGGATCCCCGACTCAGTCGCGGCGCGGCCACGGATACGCTACCGCCGCTTGGGGTCGCGTCCCGATCCCGACCACGACGAATTTCCCGCAAGCACGTCATGCGTTGCCGTGATTCACTCGCCATTTTCGACTGCAGTCATGCGTAATAGCAAATTTAAGGACACTATTTTTTACAAGTCTGACGTGCTACGGAAGAACGTCGTATAAGCTTTTAGACATTGCCAAATTTCCTTCGATAAAATTTGAATTTTCAGCACTGGAAAAACAAAACAAAAAAAAAACACATTGGATCTAGAGTCCAGACTCTTAAAAACATCGACAAAAAAAAAATACTCTTGATTTAATCAGATTTAAGCTTAAATCGAGAACCAAGCTTCTGAATTTGAGCGGATTTCCTTTTGATTTAAGCTTAAATCTGATTGAATCAAGAGTCCTTTTTCTTGTCGATGTTTTCAAGGGTCTGGACTCTAGATCCAATGGGTTTTTTTTTTCCAGTGCAGGCTATCTAAGAATATTTTTCCTCCTATTTTTCAGGGAATTTTATTCAGAATTAGATCCAACTTTTTTGAAAATTTCTAATAGGAGATTCATAACTTTCTTCGAAACTCAGCAATTTACCGGAGGGAATTTAGCATCTCTCGAATGTTCATACGGAGTTTTTCCTTAGCACGGCAGAAGTTTCCTTGAATGTTTCAATTGCCTCTTCAGCATTGGAAAATTTCCATCTACGAATTATACATTTTCCGGGTAACTTGGAAATAATTTTCTTCCAATTTCAAAGAATTTTGTTTGTAATTGGATCTGAATTGTCCAAAAATTTCAAGGAATAAAATGTGTAACTTCCCATATACGTGAATCTTTTACCGGGAGAGCTTTGGCAACATTCGGATGTACATACGGCGTTCTTCCTTGCCACGGCAATTGAAGGGGAATACCTCTGTTACATGTGCGTTACTGCGTTACGTGTGCAAGGGAGAAGGGTGTTTAGGACTACGTTACGTAACGATAGGTTAGGCGCGTGGTACTGATTTTAAGATGAAAAACAATGACGAGGAGACAATTTAACATCCAAGACGCTAATTAGAGGGGGAAGGGTAGAACAGGGCGTTATGTAATTTTGTTACAAGTGCCCCTAGTAGCATGATTCACTTTCCCCTTCCTAACAAACGTATAAGGAATTAATACCGGTTATATAAGCACCATTTTAACTAAAGTTTATGTATTGTGTATATAAGTTTTATATAAAATGCCCATGAAAATAATTATTCATATTTTCAGAAGATAACGTTTATATAAAATTCATATAATTGAGGAAGGGTTTTTATAAATTTTCTTTATACGCATAGTATCCTTTTGCTTAATTTGCTTAATATAACTGTTATATAAATGACCTGAATGACTTTAACGTAAACCTATCTCATTTTCATGAATGATGATGATGATCTCATTTCAATGAACACCCTCGACTCTCAGACTGCGTGGGATAGGTATTATTAGAGGTATTAGTGGCTCCGAGACGAGTTAAAAGGGGATATTTCGGCACACAATCCGAGGAGCCCTGTTACCTCAGTTGGTAGCGTGTCTGGCTCATAACCCT
>NW_017547116.1:2974163-2987956 GCF_001854935.1 Bemisia tabaci
GGGGAGTGCGAAATCTGGCGCAGTAAATTATTTTAGGAGTGGTATAACTCAACGGACGACGGCGCAACAACGGTCTTGAACATACAACCGATGTCCGAATTCGCGGCCCGGGGCAGTTGTGAATTATAATAATTTCATTAAAAGTATAATCGTGTGTTTCACTTTCGCCTGAGTTGTTGTTGGAGGCGTCGTTGCCAGGCCGTCGCGGTTGGGAACGGTTCTGCCGTGCTCAGGAAGAACGCCGTATGTCCATTCGAGAGTTGCCATACTTCCTTCAATAAAGGACGAATTTTCTAGAAAAATTCTGCATATTTTTCCTCCAATTAGAGTAATCTCTGAAAATTTCAAAGAAAAATATGCACAACTTTCTTCAAAAATACATATTTTTATTCGGGGAGATTTGGCAACTCTCGAATGTTCATACGACGTTCTTCCGTAGAGCGGCAGAACAGGTTTCAGGATATTTTGTCAGCGATTTTTTGTCCGCGCAACTTTTTTGTCCAGTAGTTTACGCCCACACGTAAAATAAGCAACAGTGACTTGCTCCAAAAGCGTTATATTTTAGTCGGTATGTAAAATTATATTGACAATATGGAAATGATAAATTGAGAGAGAAGGAGGTGTCGTTATGGTTGCTCATTTTCTAAATGAAATGTTCTTACTTTCTCCTTTTGAATCATATTTTTAAATTGTCATTGGTGAATACTTGGTTTTAATTCTATCCTAAAAATATTGAATATACAATATACCTTATATATGTATAGGTACTTTTTTTTATTTTTTCTTTACGAAAATAATTACTTCATTTTGAAAACATTTATACTTTTAAAACGTGACAAATATTTGTAAAACCTTTTCCAAGCGACATTAATCTCAATGAGCCGCAGTTGTGCCGACAGAAACTGCAAAAATGAATAAAAGAGGAAAAAATACCAAGAAGCACTCATCTTTAGTATTAACCCATTTGTACATCGATCTTTCAGAGTCAAATACGTCAAATTTTGAGCGTTTCGTTGCGCGTGCACCTCGCTGCAGCACAATAAAAGCACAAAGTGTAAAAGAAAAAATTAAAACGCTTTGGAAATCATTAAATTTGACACGAAACCACCAATATTTAAAAAACACACATTATATTATTTTTCTCCTTTGATAAATTGATACATATTTTTTCCCCATCAATTTAAATGAGAATAATCAATGCAGAGTAATCAATGCAACTTATCGTGCTAACATTTCAAAATCATGAGTTAAAAAATGCTAAATATTAAAGCCTCACAGAGCGGAGCGGCGTGCTGCCAGCGCGAGAGGCTCACTGGCGCCTACAAACCTAAGTGGATACTTCACGCATTGCGCAATGCTTGAAGTATCCACTTAGGTTTGTAGGCGCCAATGCGCGTTTCGCGCTGGCCACCCGCCCGCCGTGCGACCGCGCCTAAAGCAACTATTTCACAGCATAGGTGTTGCACAGTATTATACGAAATTGAACGTATTAAGAATGACAGGCATCCTTTAAAAGTACAGATCTTTCCTCGCAAAATAAATGAAGATACTTATCGTACACAGGAAAAATCTGAGCGCCTTTAGCTGACGCAAATATAGAGGTTTATCCGGTTCAGGTATAACAAGGTGGGAATTTCTTGAAAGATAATTAAGTCCTGTAACACCGAACAGGTGTAGAGAGTTTTAGTGTGGGTATTTACATGTGGGCCAATTAACTTTGGGTCGCAACTGGCACGTGGACCAAAACTCCCGTGCCGAAAAAACGCGTGGACGTAAATTATTGAAAAAAAAACAGGTGCGCGGACAAAAAATCGTTGACAAAATGTCCTATAACCGCAGAACAGTTTTAGACCCACGCCCCAAAACAATACCTATCGATAAAACGAGTGATGCCTCTCGATTTATATGCATGATGTACGTTAGAAATCTAAAATGTAGAGGTAGGAGCAGTAGTAGTATTAGTTGTTGTTTTGTGTAAATGCTCACACTTTCATATTCAACGAAAATGTTCACTTCGCCAGTGATTTCCAGTTGCCTTTGTGTGCAATTTTACTTTTACAAACTTTATTCACTGGGCTGTACCTTTTGCGTGCAGCAGACCCATTCTGCCGTGCTAAGGAAAAACGCCGTATGAGCCTTCAAGGCGTTGCCAGGTTCCCCTCAATAAAAACTGAATTTACTGGACATTTTTTAAATGTTTTAAATCAAATAGGGTGTCTACTAGAACAGGCTGGCCAAAAATCAGTACTTTTACAGTACTTTTTCAGTACATTCCCAAGAAATTCAGTGCCTCCTCAACAGAAGAATACGGTACTTTTTCAGTACCGCCATCCAACGAAATTCGGAAAATTTCAAAATTTTGAATTTATCGCTCAAATCTGCCACAAAAATGAAGAAATTCCGGACCTCCTTGCGAAAATTCCGCACTTTTTCAGTACTTCCGGACCGTCCTTAAAAAATCAGTGCTTTTTCCGGACTTTCCGGAAATTCCGGACTTGTAGACACCCTGATCAAATTTTTCAGACGATTTAGTCTGCAATTTGATCTAAAATTCCTGAAAATATAAAGGGAAAAATATGAGTAACTTTCCCAAAAAATACATGATTAATCTGAGGAAATTCGGCAACTATCGAATGTTCATACGGCGTTTTTCCTCATCACGGCAGCATTGAAGTTCCTCGAGCTTGGCACTGCTTGCCGTCAAAAATACACAAGAAACATAAACGCACCGCAGCAGAGAATTTATATTCAGCTTGATTTCAGCTCATTTCAGCGAGTGTCTTAATCCTCGGAAATACTTCCCAAGGAAAACGGGAGTGATATATTAGACCCGCTCGAGGTGTGACGAGGGAGGACTTGCGTTGGGTGTCCGCGCGCGATGATTCCCACTCGCATCTGGTCGGCTCGTCACTTGGCAACAGCGATTAAGTCCTAGTTTCAGGCGCTTGACACCGCTATAAATCAACGCAGAAACATATTACAGTGTAACACTTCTATTGCGATTTTTTCAACGCCTGCGGGTCGTTGTCGATTCCGCCAAGCGAGCGATCCGGAGGGCTTTTAACGGGTGCAGTTTGGGTCCACCTAGGAATATATGAGATGATCCGCTGAAGTCATATTCAAATTTCGTAGAATTTTAAAATACAAAAGCAGACCTGGATTACCCACGACGCACAGTGGATCGAATCAATAGGAAATGTCTTAGTTTCAGGCGCTTGACACCAGGGCCGGATTTACCTACTTGCCGCCTGTATTTTGCCGCCCCCCCTCTCAATCGTTTTGAAACAGCAATAAAAAGCATCAAGTGGACGGGCCGGAGGGGCAGGGGTGCATAAGACGCGTTCACCTGCTCGTGCTGGATACATTTCAAAAGTTGCAAAATTTCACGGAACTTGACGAGAAAGTTGAGTTCCGAAAACCTATCTCTGTGTGGACAAGGTCCTCCATATATAATAAATGAACCAAAAAATTATGAAAGAACAAACATAAATGTGGTTTAATAATTTTAACTTCCGCCGCTGCGCCGCGCTGATCGCACTGTGTTTGGCGCAATGCGTGAAGTATTCCTGCGATCTTGTAGGCGCTATGCGTTTCACGCCAACCGCTCCTGACCGCATTGTGTTTGACGCGATGCGTGAAGTATTCATGCAGTCTTGTAGGCGCTAATATGTGTTACATGCCGACCGCCGCGCCGAGGGCTCGTCCTTTTTTACCTCAAGTCCTCGTCATCATTCCTCTCTACGCTGAGCTCCAGGCCAAATTGCATGTTTAGTTCCTTACTTAACTCGACTAATTGGAAAGTTTTACGACGATAAAAGCGACGTCAGATGTTAGACTACTGAATTTCAAGGCAGGTTTATCATAACAAAAAATGGATGCAGATTATGCCTTACAAAAAATAGAACGGTAGGGTCGTCCCTGGTAAAAGTGAATCAGCCTGACGTCAGACTGACCCCTCTTTTACTAGGGATATCATATATCAACATCAAATTTCACCCGCAGAGTCTACTTTTCCTGGAAATTTTAGTTTTTTTCTTTTATAAAGTGATGCATGTTTTATAAAAACGGCATGTGTGCCGTCACGGTGTGTTGTCAATTCATGAACTGAACTATTACTGCAATCAACGAAAATGGAATACTTGAATGGTATGATTCTGCCGGAGAAAAAAGTTGATTTCAGTAGGCTTACTTTGGGTCATCGGTCCTTTCCTTTTCCCTTTCCTCCACGTGCGCTTTGTTGGGTTGAAGGAATTTATACACAACCTAAATATCGCACTATATTCCATGCGTTTTCCCCAATAATTTCAGAAAATGTCTTATTGCCTGAATTTCCCTTCAGGTTTCCCAGTTGCAAATATACCCTGACCCGACCCAGGATTGCAGATGTCAGGAGCGTTGCCTTGCCTCAAAAATGACCATAAATTTCACCGTTGCGTTACTGGTGAGCAGATGTTATTTCGTGAAAGTCGACAACAATGCAGAATAAAGTGCAGGGGCGTAATTGTCCGCGAAAGCGGAGAGACAATAAAGTTCAGAAGTGTCAAAATCGTGAAGTGAGACAAGGCGAGAGGGTGATAAAACCAGGTTGTTTACACTTTCTCTCAGCCGAGAGACACAACGTTATTACTGGACAACACTGTGCGAACTCAACGAAACGAAACGTAAACGAAAATGAAAATAGCTTCATCACTGCATGCGGCCACAGTGGATGCAGTACCAATAATTGCATCATCGCGCTTCTGCTATCGCCGTTGCTAAAATGAACGATTACTAAACAAATAATTATAAAATTAAAAAGAGGATAAGAAATGAAAATTCTTCACTGTTCCGTGAGTACTGTACATGAAGCGGATATCCTTCAAACTGCCCTGGTGAGTATAAACACCGTAAGAGCATTTAAATGTTGCCAAATTTCCCCTCAGAAAAAATGTATTTTTCAAGAAAATTATGCATATTTTTTCTCGAAATTTTTGGATATATTAGAATAAATTACCGACGAAATTCTCTTAAAAATCGGGAGAAAAATATTCATTAGTTTCACCAAAAATCCGTGATTTGTCAAAGGAAATTTGGCAACGTCTAAAGAATCATGCAGCGATTTTCCTTAACAACCCCTACAAAAGTTGGCAATATACATACTTCGGAAAGAAACAGAAACAGAAATCAGTCAGCACTTCGTTATTTTTCTGGTGAAAGAAGGTCCTGAAGTTCCAAACTTTTGACAGTTTGTTCCAGAAGTACGAATTTTCCTCTTGTAACGTGGCGTTGCCTTATAGCCAATGATTTCCTGCGACAGATTTTCAATATCAATCGATTTCGTGGGAAATCATCAGCGGTGTTTCATATCCTTCACGTCACGCATGACGTCACCGATGACATCATCGGTGAGGATTGTTTGGGATTCCTGTCGGAGTTTTTTATCTTCGGGTCTAGGGTTTCCCAGATGACCATACTCTTTCTGTGGGAAATTGCCAAAATGTGAGAGATCAATATATTTTCTAGCGGGTTTTCAGGTTCCCACCAATCCTTATCCAAAACTTTGGCGAATCAAAAATCCATCGATGAGGTTGTTTGGGATTCCTGTCAGAGTTTTTGATCATCAGGTCTAGAGGTTCCCAGATGACCACGATCTTTCTGTATAAAATTGCCAAAATGTGATAGATCAATGATTTCCAAGGGTTTTTCAGGTTCCCACCAATTCCTGTTCCAAAATTTTCGGGTATTCAGGTTTTCAGTGAGCTTTTGAGCTACCTTAACCCTTAATTCACAGGTTGGAATTCGGAGAGCGTGCATTTCAAAACGGGCTCCGGTAGAAAGCCTCGAACGTTCGAATGACGTCAAGACTAGCTCTTGCACATTTTCGGACTCGGCACGCACGTGGAGAGACGCGCGCCACCGCGGTGCCAGGTAAGACGTTAGACGTTAGACGTGAGACGTGAGACGTGCTATCACCTTTTCCTCTTTCGATTAATTGCCCCTCCGACCCCTGCCCGCCCGGACTCGCTGCTATTTCCATCCCAACGTCCGACATTGTAACAAGGTGCTTGCTTCTCGCTCGACCTGCGAAACACCCCCCCCCCCCCCCCNCAGCGCCGGTGGCTCAGGAGTATATCTTAATTTGGATCGAATGTGCACACGAAGTGGGAGGGTGGGGATGGGGGTTTAGCGTTCGCGGCGTGTTGGCTATTATCGGTTTTTAAGTGAAATTGAAGCGATATCGGGCGAGAAGGTTTCAGCTTCCCACTACTTAACTCTGCGGATACATTTCTTGGGAACATACGGACCGTTCAAAAAATGTCATCTATCTATGGTAGGTAATTTGACATCTCGGTACCTGGGTGTACGTAAGCTCTGAAAAAAATTGGATTTATCACGAAAAAAGGCGAATTTTCGTGACTAGATTCGGTTAAACTTTTTGGATGGATGACTACTGTATCGCCGTTGGAATGTTGACCAATCAGAGTCAAGTATCTAGTTTTCAATCAATTCCTAAAGAAAACGAGCCGAATCCCGAATTAGGTTCAAATAAAGGCGCCAGTTGCCTAATGCAACACGACTTATTGTACATATAAAATGTCATACAAATTATAATACAAAATAATGTACAAAAATACGTGCACTTTTTGCACTTTGCTTCATCAACATCACCTTACCGCGGTTGTTCTTTTTGACACAGAACACCGCCATTTTGGAAAAATTGGTAGCTTTCCGAAGTTTCTGGGGAAACCATTTACTACCATCCATTTTTTGACCTACCGTCAGACCGCGTTTTTGAAGGGTGATAACTCGATTAAAGTGGACGTGAGAACTTGGCGTCTAAACAGATCTGCGGGCTGATTATTGAAATTGACAGACAAAGCTATAGACAAAGAAGACCAAGAGGGTATGGAGCGATCCTATGGGTTAAAATGTGTGGTTCTTAAGGACTGGAGGAGAAAATGATGGACTAACTGTCGGGTTTCTCGTGGGTTGCCGTTAGTTAGTCTATCACCTATGGCCTTCGTCCATTGCAACCACCAGCTTCCACCAATAGGTTCCCCCTATACCCCTTTTGTCATCTTTGTCTATAGTTTTGTCGATCAATTTCAATAATCGGCCCGCTGGCCGAATATTGCTAATCTATAAGCTCAACCCATCAAAACACGATGTTTTAACTGGCGCAAGTGATATACATTGTGAGGGCAACAAATATTTTTTTCTTGGTGTATTGGGCTAATTAGTGGATAGCCCTGTACCTGAATAAGAGGTATTGTAATCTACGGGTTGGGATGGCAATCAGTAGCGAAACGTGAATGATCGATTACCAATATCGTCCCCGTTTGAAGATATGATAAAGAAACTATTATTAAGATGTTCGTTGCGAATGCGAACACCTTGTTTATCGATCATTTTCCATAGCTTCAAATGGGAGATCAATCGATATATCGAAAAGCATGCCACGGCACTGATGGCAATGCAAGCTGGAGCGCCCGGTGGAATGGAAACGTTCACCTGTCAAAATAAGTGAGATTGCCCAGAGGTATAAAACGCGTGTTGGAACTCGGGATTGCAGCGGCGGCTGATTGGCCAAGATGCGCGCGGAATGCATCGGACCAACGCCAATAGCCCTGTCGCGTCTTGCCGCTCAGTGGGAAAGCTCGACCATTAAGTTCCGAAGGTAAGACATTCTCTCTGTCAGAAGAGACAAGGAGGGAGGGCTATGGCGTTCACTAAGTAAAACACGATCATAAATGTGTCAAGAATCTTCGATTTAAGCACTCTTACCTTTGTAAAATATTGCGAGAAACACGATGGGGCCACTGATTTTCTCTGAAGTCAACTACAAAGCTCAAAAAAGCTCTCAAAGTTGCAGCCGTGATGGAGGGGATGAGAGTCCACCTTTATATCAAGACAAACTCTAGGAGCAATTACAGTAGCGTGGTCGCCGCGTTTTCTATTTTGGAGTCCCCCAAGAGAGTGGCAACCCTGTAATGTATTTGCTCCCTACCTTTGCAACGAAAGTTGGTCTTGATATAGAGATGGACTCTCAGGGTAACGTGGGATATCCCCTACGACTGCAACTTTGAGAGCTTTTTTTGAGCTTTGGAGTTTGTTTCAGAGCATACCAGTGGCACCATCGTGTTTCTCGCGAAATTTTACACAGAATATAGGCCTGAAATCGCAAATTCCTGACACATGTGAGAGCTCCCTCCCAGCTTTCCTTGGTTTTAGACGTCATGGCGTCCTATTCCAGTGTGCGGTGGTCAGGAGCATTGTTTGAATTTTCGACCTGGAGCCGGAGTGTGGCGCGCGGTAGGGACACGACGCTTGAGGCTTGACAGAGCTGTCGGGGCCCGCCAACTATGCGTCCACTTGTCACTCGGCTCCCATCACCGCCACCGGCCTGTCACGGCCGCATACCGAACGCCTGTTACTGCCCAACGCAATCCCGACGACTCAAGCTCAGCCTTTCCTCAACTTCCTCACACTCAGGAAAAATAACCCAGAAGTTCGATTAAAATAGGAGGAGGGAACAGTATAAGTCCAGTCAATTCATAATTGGACCGAGTTAAACAGAAAGGAACCAAGCCACATCAGCTATTGCCAAGTTTAACTGGGCAATTCAATTTTTTACGAGAGAACGGTTGTTCGGATTTCTTTGAAAATTTTAAGGAATTTGCTCCGCACCATGGAGAATTTTCACTGAAATTTGCACGAATATCCGCACAACCGTTTTCATGTAAAAAATTAAATTGCCCAGTTAAATTTGGCAATAGCTGAAGTGGCTTGGTTCCTTTCTGTTTAACGCGGTCCAATTTTCCCTGGAAAATTTTCCGAAAAACTTGCTGGCGTGTTTTTCATCGGAGTTTTTTAACGCTGGATCCGAACCTGAACTTTGCTACCTTAGATTTTTGCCTTCAAAGCTGCAATCTTGAAAAAAGTTGCAAAATCTCAGTTTTTGTCCAAAAATTGTAAATAACTCGTACCCTATGCTTCGGACTTAAATATTATCCCCTTATTTCACTACCTTCGAAGTCCTGTCACTTATATTCAAGATTTACGCGGTTCGCTTACATCCACGACTAGCTCTTCTTTACATCTAACCTATAATTCGACCGATCTTGGGATGGCTTAAAATAGTCACATACTAGGGTTGAACCCTACCCTCCTCTATGGAGACAAAAATCCTGCAGAATCGCGGCCTTTACTCGGGAAAATTTGGCGACACCTGAAGGCAAATACGGCGTTCTTCCGCGGCATGGTGGTTCGCTTGCGACAAAATGAGACTGTCCACAGTTTACTCGAGCGTTTTTCAAAATTAATGAGTTGCAGATAAATTATTTCGGGGTGATCTACGGCGTTTAATTGCCGCCGTGGGCGAGGGGAGAGGGCGTGAGACCCTCCACGGCGAAAACTGAACCGGGGAAACGTACAAGTTTGCACGCGCGGGCTACTTTGAAGTGCGCCGCACCTTGAGGCAGACTTTATGACTGGTCGTTGACGACTTGGTCTCGAAAAAAACGCTTTCCAGCCACAGTGGAAAGGAAAGGTAGATTTCGACTAATCGTTTCTACGAAAACAATTGCGCCTAATGAGCCTGACAGGTCGGAAAATCGTCCCCCTTGAACTTGAGATTTTCCGGATGAGGGGTGGTTTTAGAGGGTAGGTGAAGATAGGTTGTTTCGAAGGCCACGACGAGACGAGTTTTTTGACGTATCACCGACTAAGATCGGACGAGTTTGAAAAATCATCGCCCTTTGGACTTGAGATTTTCCGGATAAGGGGTGGTTTTAGAGGGTAGGTGAATAAGGTTGTTTTAAAGGCCACGACGAGACGAGTTTTTTATAGGTATCCCCGACTAAGATCGGACGAGTTTGAATAATCATCCCCCTTTGGACTTGAGATTTTCTCGATAAGGGGTTGGCCGATTTTCACGAAAAAGGAAACTTGATGTCTTTGAGCAAAAATTCTAAAAGAGGGTCTATGTACCTGCTGGATCACTAGATCTTTCTATATGTATGGAATGATGAACAACTTAACGACAGCTGAAATAAACACAGTAAAGCGACAGATACATCTGCGAGTTACAAGCGCTTGTTGAAAGTGGAACACCAACAGGAAATCTTCCTTTCCTATTAGTGTTTTACTTTGAACAAGCGCTTGTAACTCGCAGGTGTGTCTGGGCCATAAACAGCGACTTAATCCGAGGAAAAGCTGCGAAAAACGAGAGACAGAAATACGTTTTGAGTTACGGCGATTGAATGGGTTAAACACCACTCTGAAATATCATAAAAATTGAAATCTCAACGAAACTATTTGGTTAAAACTGTGATGAAATGGGCAGTGTTAAGCGGAGGGGAACCATACCACTATTCGAGCTTTGTAGGTATGCGTGAGGTATCATAAAAATTGAAGGCGAAATGAAACTGTCTGGCTCAGCCTGAGATAAAGAGGACAGTGTTCAAGTAGATGGAACCATGACATAATTCAAGCTTTGCAGCTGTGCTCCAAGTATCATGAGAATTGAAGGCGATTTGAAACTATTTGACTCGGGCTTGGACAAAATGGAGTGCCCGACAGAGGAAAACCAGATTTTTCCGAAGAACGCATTGACTTTTCCAGGTCCCCATAAATTTCCCAGGTACCCCAATCGGCCGGAAACACTGGACAAAAACACGTTGTATCTAAAGTCCAGACTCTTGAAAACATTGACAAGAAAAAGTACTCTCGATTCAATCGGATTTATGCTTGAATCCAAACGAAATCCGCTTAAATTAAGAGGCTTGGTTCTTGATTTAAGCTAGATTCTGATTGAATCAAGAGTACTTTTTCTTGTCGATGTTTTTAAGCGTCTGGACCACAGATCCAATGTGGTTTTTTTTCCAAAGAACCCTGCAAATCCCATTTCCCTGGAAACCTGGCAACAAGGGAGGCTCCGCGTATGTATACTGTGTATAGATTTACTCGCGCGCGGGGTGGTTAAGATATGTGCGCGGCTATGTTGCCGCTTCGTGCACAACTTCGCACCTCTCCACGGGCAAAAATCCTCGCATTCATGGTGAAAGCGGCATCGGTGTAAGAGAGCGATCGCGCGTCCGGGCTTAAAGCGACATAAATCACGATCCCGGCGGCGCGCGAGATGCCTCGGCTATGGTCGCCATTAAAGATCGATTTATTTGCCCATCAAAGTGTGAGGATTCGCGAATCGCGCGCGCCCTATTCACTGCACAGGTAGTTAAGGTGGCATACAAAGCAGCACCCCCCTGCCCCCCTCCTGGATCCGGTGAACGAGGGTGCCATGTTGCGGTGGCGTTTTCTGATTGGGAATTGGATGATGTAAAAGACAGATACCTTCCTGAAGTAAACACAAATCGACACCGAAAAAAAAAAGTGAAGTTGATTTGACATTCTGGTTGTGTAAAAAGTTTGCTAGAACTTATAAAATGGTATATTATCTGCTACAGCAGTTACTTTAGCAACGCCAAGATGTAAAAGTAACTGCTGTATCGGGCAATTCAGCATTTTACAAGTTCTCACACACTTTTTTTTTACAAGCAGAATGTTAAATCAACGTCAATTCTTTTTCGCTGTGAATCAAAAGCAAGGGCTTTCACAGGGCGGACTGAACCGTTTTTCCTATAATCAACCAGCTCGTAAGGATCGAGATCCANCCTTACTAAGATATTTGATGATTCTTGATGTGTGAATTCAAACCACCCGCTCATTAAAACTC
This sequence comes from Bemisia tabaci, assembly GCF_001854935.1. Classification (NCBI taxonomy): domain Eukaryota; kingdom Metazoa; phylum Arthropoda; class Insecta; order Hemiptera; family Aleyrodidae; genus Bemisia; species Bemisia tabaci. Next base: position 2,985,877 of record NW_017547116.1, read on the forward strand.
AATGCTCTACGTGATTCACATCGCGCGCTAAACGTTATCATGACAGTCTCTGCGATGTAAAAATCTGGCAACCTCAATCTTGACGCTTTGGCTCAGCTGTAGCAAATAGCTTATAGTTTGAACAACACACGGTGGGAAATGAACATTGCTCGATGGAGAGGCTTATTGCTGAAACCGTTGTAGTGCGCGATTTGACTCGCGTAGAGCTTTGAGTTTCTTGTGAGCGGGCAGTTCAAATTCCTTGTAGCCAATGTGAAATAAAAACGTTAATATCTTTTTTAGGAGTTGGTTTCAGTAATTTTCGTCGTAAGAATCGTGTTTTACGTGGGATTCTGGTTAAGAAACATGTATCAGATTGTTTAAATTCGTACCTTGTCTAGTGGTCCATTTTTGAGAATGCGCCTCGGTGTGAAGATCCGGCAATACGGTGTGCATTGCATTGCACTCCGTTTAGTCGAGGCGCACTCCACGCGAGGGCGAGGCGTGGTCTGAATTAATTTCCTGGCTCCGACCTGCCTTCGCTTCCGGAACGCATGTTCTGATTATTTACGACTCTCCATGATTGAGAGGCCATAGACAAGCTGTAACACGAGCACCCACGCTTTCGACTTGGTAATGCACTTGAATAAGCATACGTAACTCCTGACACTGATATATTTTCGGTGGTGATGATCCCTCGTGAGATCTCGACCAGAGGTAATTTGTGTTGGAAACCCCCGAATTGTCCTTGCAGGAGTCCAGCCGGCTGGTTATTGAGTTTCATAGACAAAGCGATAGACAAAGAAGAAATAGGGAGTATGGAGCGATCCTGCCGGTTGAAATGTGTGGTTCCTAGAGACTCTGGGAGAAAATTATGGACTAGGTACAGGGTGTCTCTCGTGTGTTGCCGTTAGTTAGTCTGTTATCTACCTTCTTTGTTGTCCATTGCAATCGCCCGCTTTCACCAATAGGATCCCTCCATATTTCTTTTGTTTTCTTTGTCTATAGCTTTGTCCATCAATTTCATCAATCAGCCTGCTGAAGAACTGATGATCCTTCATAAGACCTCGAACAGACACAATTTCTGTTTAGTTGGAAACCCCGACACTATCCTTGGAAGAGTCCAATAAAGTCCATAAAATCACTAGAGAAAATAAAGGAACAACGGTTTTTGCTAACAGCACACGGAGAAAAAAGTGTCAGGGGTTATCCCGACATTGTGGTACCACCCCAATTTGTAGGATGATATTGGCATCTCCAGTGTATCGCAATTCATGTTGGGGTCGTACCGCAACATGCAAAGTGCAAAAACTCAATCCGACGACACTGGAAAAAAAACACATTGGATCTAGAGCCCAGACTCCTAAAAAATCGACAAGAAAAAGTACTCTTGATTCAATCGGATTTTCACTTAAATCAAGAACCAAGCCTCTTAATTTGAGCGGATTTCCTTTTAATTTAAGCTTGAATCTGATGGAATCAAGAGTCCTTTTTCTTGTCAATGTTTTCGAGAGTCTGGACTCTACATCCAATGTGTTTTTTTTCCAGTGCTCTTCAATAAAGTCAGATAAGAGTAGGAATTTTAAACCCTGACGGTGAAAATACGTGGTTCCGCACTGTGATAATCGATATGCGAGGTACCAGAGAGCTCGAAGCAATGATATGAAGAAAAAAAAAGAGAGAAAAAAACAGAAACCAGTGGCCTCAAAAATAAATGACACTCCGCGGCTGGCTCCCATCGTCATCGGCGGGTCGGCTGACAATCCAATTTGCGCGAAGACGCTGGGTGCCGCACTCGAGCGGGCTTATCTTCGCGCGCGGGGCCCATCGTTCCGCGAGCCAACAGATGCACCGTGTTCGTCCGTCCGCCGCGCGCCTATCCCGCGGTTGCATCTCGCCCATTACTCCTCCGGCCAGGCCTGGCGATGAATGAGATCTCGAGTTCCGCCGAAAACCGCGCATCTGCACGCAGTTCGCACAGGAGTTACGCGGTTCTAGCGCTTCTCCACGGCACCGTAGGCGGGACGACTTCTAATCCCACCGACACCGGCCCCAGAGGCTCCCGCGGGTGAGTGGGGGGTGGGAGGTAGGCGGGGGGTAG
>NW_017547116.1:2994040-3026989 GCF_001854935.1 Bemisia tabaci
GGTCCGCCGAGAATTCGGTACGCTGCGAATGGAGTGGAGCCTCTTAGAGGTAACGGAGCTATAGGTCGTAATCATGGTCGTTCCTGAAACAGCTCCTTTCATCAGGAGGCCCCACATGGTTCACATTGTTATTAAGGGAAGTTTAAGGACATCTTAAAATGTCTTAAAAAAGTTAAAAGTTAAATTGTTTACTCACTTGCACGTTTCTTTAATTATTTTTCGGTCAGCACGGACCACTTTCGATGCTCGTGTCGCGATCGAGCATCGAAAATGGTCCGTACTGACCGAAACGCGTCTGCGGAAAAATAATTAAAAAAACGTGCAAGTGAGTAAACAATTTAACTTTTAACTTTTTAAGTCATTTTCTTGTGCGGTAAAGCTCCCCCGAAAGTATATCTTAAAATGTGTCAAAATCAAAGAATGTTCTCTTCTATACAGGGTGATCCAGGGTTAAACGGCCAGTCCGGCCGTGGCTCCAGTCCGGAGGAGGCAAAACACCCCCAAACCCCCCTTCAAATTGAGATTTCGAGTTCTTTAGGTCATTTATGAATTCAGGGCATAAAAGTGCATTCATGAGATTTGATTGCAGTTGCCAAAATTCAGGAAAAACTATTTACTGTACAAAATGTTGGGGGGCCCTTGCTCCGACTGGGGGTTTTCTAGAAAAAGACTTCATACAACAAAAAAGTCTCATTTTGACCCATAGAACACGCTCCTGTAGTCTGGCCGTTTAACCCTGGATCACCCTCTATATTGTACTTATTGCGATAGCAAATCGGTGTAATTCCTCGCAAGGTGGCAGAGAGATTGCTTACACATAGGGTCGTGTTCAACTGTTCATATAGTTTTTCCATGAAACAGTTCCTTTCTTTATTAAAGAAAGGATTATTATATGAGGCCCCGTTTGATTTACATTAAGATTAAAAAGGGCGTAAGGTATCAAAACATCATGATCAAATGGAAAATTTCCACAAACCTCGAGGAAAATTCAGCTGTATAACTTTGAACATGGATCCTTGAAAGGGATCACAATGATAAGTCACTGAAAAAAGGGAAAAATATGGACGAATTTATCGCGAATTTGGTGAATTTTGAGGTATAAGTTTACGACTTCATCGCTCTGTCTATCAATATCAATAATAATCAACCCACCGCGAATTTCCTTCACCCGACTCTTTGCGCCGCCAAAGAAATCCAGAACTCACAACTTGGCCTAGAAATCCAGATCCCCAGCATCGTTTATACATGGCTAATAACATAGGTAAATGGAGACGTTAGATGTTACGGGCAGAGGTGCCACCACCACAGAACGTGTCTCAAAGCGTTATCATCCGACCGTGCGGTAACAATGGCGCTTCCTTGAGCTCAAGTGCCACTTTCAAAGTAGGCTCAGAACTCAGCCCCGCTATTCAGGAACCGCATACCTCCATTATGAGACCGCGGGGAGATACGCGAGTTTCCCTTACCGCGGAAAAACTAGCTGCTAAAACACAGCGGCTGAAGGACCGTTCAAACAGTTTCACCCCATTGTGATCGAGTTAAAAGCCAATCAAAGCGAAACACCGAAGCCAGATTTTCGATCTCACCCTCGGATCAGCCACCCTCCGATCGGCAGAAAGACTTAACTCGATTTTCACGTGTAGGGCGGACAAAGGATTTTTCAAAATGCACTTACGTTGTTTTTCCAAAGGTGGTGCTTTTTTTCTTGAGACGTCGATAGCTGCGGGCTGGAAATGAGCAAGAAGAGCAGTGGCGTGGCGTACTCTGCGATATATCGATTGATTTGCCATTTAAACCTATGTGAAAGGATCGATGGAGAGGGTGTTCGCTGTCAATCGATTCTTTACCATAGCTTCGAATGGAGAAGTATCGATAATCGATTATTCACGCCTCGCCACTGAAAAAGAGCGGTGGTTTCGGCGAAGTTTAAAGCTATTAAGTCATTATGGCGGCACGCGCTTGAGCTGAGTGGCGGAAGCCTCAAAGCGAGCATCGATGAGGCGTCCCGACGAAACATCAAACACCGGGGCCGTGGAGCGCCGACGACGTGGAAAAACACGAACAATAGCGAGAAGCGCGAACATGCTCAAGAGATAATGACAATTTAATATTCTCGGAGCGGCCTCGTGAAAGTATGATACGAATTTCGACGTTGCCGGTGACGTCACGTAGAGTTTCGCCGAGGCCCCCTTGGAGAGATTTTTCTAGGACCCCCTCCGCCCCTCGATGAAATTGCAACCCCTTACTCTCATCCCCTCCTCTCCGTTCGCGGTTCGAATTACAGATATTTTTAAGAAAATCGACTTCAAATGTCTACATGTTAAGATTCAAACTGGCTCGTCAAGTCACTGATATCCTAGAAATAGACCGTATTCGATAATGGTTCGATGTATCGTTCGGTTCAAAACAATAGAACATAACCTCAAACCAAACTTTAAAGATTTTAATTGGAAAAGCTGAAAATGAGAAATTTCCTGACAATTTCACTTTGCAATGGCATTTGGTACTCAAAAGAATAAAAAACCTGTTTCAAAAGATCCGTTCTCTCAGATTTCTGAATTTACTTTTGAGGCTATAGGCTTTGAGGTTTATGTTTTGAACCAATCGATATCGATACAATCTCACCCGTTTGATGTATCGAATACGATCTATAGAATGGAATGGATAGCCTAGAATAGTGTTTTAGTGCCTAAATTGCTAATCATGCTCTGCTCACGGCTAAAATTACTTTTTTAAAACTCACCACCTTCACTTAATATATTAACACTTAATATATTCACTTAATATATTTGATGAAAAATATACGAAGAGAAAGTGGTGAGCTTTAAAAAAGTAATTTTAACCATTTTACATAAAGCTTTCACTATGTGTGTTCAATTTGTTTAAAAATGCTCTGATCATTCCCTGATTCTTCTCTGATTATCTCTGATTTTCAGGAGCTCATTCCTTGAGAAATCAAAGTTTCTACCTACTTTTCCACGATTTTCTTGTAAAAACCTACGTAATTCTCCGGAGGTCCAGACATGAACATCGATTTTGTTCTTCTTGCAGCCGATTTTTTTGCGCGCACATTAGAATTTATAATTCCAAAAGCGTTCTCGGTGTTTACATTGTCCGGTCAATGAAGGTTTCTCTATTATTCTGATGATCTGAAAATTCAAGAAGTCAATAATAGCGGCCCAGCTGCAATGACATAAACCTTAAAATGATCTCTGAGCGGTAGAAGGGAAAATTTCACGTTCTTGGTAGATATTCACAGATTTCCCCCTTTTTTCTGCAATTTTTCATGCTGTGGTGAATCCCGGATTTTGCGGTCCTATAGTATAATACTTTTGAAACTATGATAAAATGTTAAAATACTTTTAGCAATAAATGCCATTATTTCTAAAACTACAAACGGAAAACTAAATGGACCATTCATTGTTGATTAAATGAGCCAGAAACGATAGTTTTTCAGACAAAAGTTAAGTCTAACTTTTCTCAGTGTGGAGATATACTGGGCCGATTTCCACAAGTTTCCCAACCATTGCCAGAAGAAAAACCTCGAAATGAAGCCGTTGTCCTTAAATTTTTGAATCATGACCCCTTTTGAGCTTTTGAAGGGTTGGGTCGCGTAGCCGAGGGGTGAAAAGCTCCGAGGTCTCGCTACAAAATGCGAGAAAAACCCTTCATAACCGCGCGAATTTCCCCGTCAGACAACAGCGCGAAGCATGCGACCTCCCGAATCCCCGCGAATCACACCCGTGGGAGGGTAGGTCGGGGAGGGGCTAAGATTAAGACGAAAACGCCGGGGGGCGGGGCAGGGGGGGAACTAGGTCGGTGCATTAACACGCAGTCATTACGAGCGAGAGAACCGCGATAATTTTATTGTGATTATTGGAGCGCGGGAGAGGAGGGGAGGGGGAGGGTGGGCGCTGCAGATAAAACCGAGATCAACGTGTGATTTTCGTTTGTTTACCTCGGGAGGGGGGCGGGGAGGGGGGGTGGGGGACTAGAGGGCGCCCCCGGCGGCGGTGAAAGCGACGCTGGAAAGGGGGAAAAATTCGGCGGGGGTTGGAAAAATGGTGTCAGGAAGGATGAGGAGAGGGGTGAAATCACCTTCGCGAGAGGAAACTCAGAGGGGGGATAAGGAGCGTTAATGCCGGCATCTGTTCGTTTGTTCCCGATCTGTATTCTTCGAGGACATGCATTAAATTCGTGGGGGAAAAAATAGGGGTGGCAATATCCGGTTTTTTTAAATCGTAACGTAGGTTGGTACAGTATCTATGGCTGAAGTGCAAAACCACGTATCTGTATTGCAGTGGTTCAACATTTCTGCGCTTATTTAATTTTTTCGAAGAGAAACAAGCCAACTTGACACCTTGTTTTTACAGAATATTTTGCTGTTGAAACAGAAAAACCAAGGAATTTGTCAAGAAATTGTGTTGACCAGTTTTTTAAAGAAAAAAATTGAGTATGACAGGAAGCCGACAATGTTGCAAACGGAAATACGTGATCTCACCCTTTGGCAATTGATTCTGTGAAAAAATGATTCGGTAGTAGTTTTCAATGCAACTAATCGGAGGATTTTTTTTTCTAAAGAATGCAGATCGAGGAAATTATTTTGAATATAAAGGTATAGGTTGTTAAACTTTGACCTGAACACAATGTACTATTGTTTTCTGATGCGGGAGCTTGTCGAAGAATAGATTAGAAATAGATAGAATGGAATCCGTCTCCATTTCCGGTGTATAGACTTGTATTTTAGCAGATAAGTTTATATCTTCTGATAACGGCTCAATTTAGAAGGCAAATATATCTTCGTCCTTAATTTATTCAGTTTATTCCACTTAAACACGAAAAGAATCAAATTTCAGACACCTGCAAATTTTCAATTGGCAAAAATAACCAATTTCATCAAGAAGAAGTGCAACGATGACCATAAAATCGAGACGTTTCAAGACTCTTAAAAGTTTCAATTTTACATCATTCATTTTATAGCACATCTCATGCGTTGGCAAAATTCATTGAAACAGTTGCACAATTCACATTACTGTTACAGTAGTAATGAATCATAATCCTTGAAATTGAAATCAGCCGTGTGGTTTTAAAACTTTGAAGTGACTACGTTCGATTCTGTAGTCTTCAACGTTTCGATGAGTTAGGTCAGAATCCCGAGCAGCAACTATTCGAGCACTCCGGATATGCGGGTTGCATAGCAGAAAACTGAAGGCTGACAGCTTGATCGTCGCGCGCGCCGTCTGCGCCTACCTTACTGTTTTTTTGCGCTTCCTGCACGAAGAAACGTAACTCAATTCCAAGGTTGCACCACGCAAACGATTAAATTCTACACAAGACTGTACCTGCGCAATTTTTTCTCAAAATTTGTCTGATTTTCGCATGAAATCAGGAGAAAGGTCAGAGCAATTTGAGTTAGAAGTGCCCAAGATTCTTTTGGAAAAAATTTAATTTACGAGGGGAAATTCTGCAACGTTGAAATGTACTTACGTTCTTTCGTAGAGGAACCGACGAATTTTTGCAGAATCCTTCGGTAGTATAATTCGTAATAACGTTTTGCAGTAAGAAACTACTATTTTTGGCTCATTTCAAGAACAGCACATTTGGCATTGGTTTCCCCATGAAGAAATATGCTTTTACGGAAAAGTAAGAAAAAGTGGTCCTTATTGCAAAACGTTATCCAATTCTTCAAGCCTCGAAGAATAGTATTTAGTTAAAAGCTCAATTTCTGAAAGTTCACGATTACATTCTTCTTCAAACTTTGAAGAAACCGCACTGGAAAAAGAAAACACATTGGATCTAGAGTCCAGACTCTTAAAAACATCGACAAGAAAAAGTACTCTTGATTCAATCAGAATCTAGCTTAAATCAAGAACCAAGTCTCTTAATTCAAGCGGATTTCGTTTTGATTCAAGCAAAAATCCGATTGAATCAAGAGTATTTTCTCTTGTCAATGTTTTCAGACTTGGACTCTAGATCCAATTCGTTTTTTTTTTCCAGTGCGTCTCCAAAAATCCCACAAACGTTGGAAAATTTCGCCAATTCAACGCGTGAACGTCGGCGAACTTCGACGCACGGTGCGGCGCTCGGCGGCGTCACGACGCCTCGCGACCAGCGCCGCGACGCTTGTAAATTGATACCCGGGTGACACGGAGAGATATATACAGGCGAGGCAACACCCCCCCGAGGAGCCGCCGCGGCCGTTACTCATCCCGCGAGCGATGATTCATTTCGCGACTGCACTTTTATTTATTGCACGCTAAGTTTCCGACTTATATCTTTTTTCAGACAATATCCGCATTTTTCCAGTCGCCTCGTCGCCTTTTTCACTTCGCTCACCGTTTATTCATTCCCCCGCCCCCTCGCCCCACCTGCGGTCGTGCCGTATTTTCATTGCGGGCGCCGCAGGCCGGAGGGAGGAGTGGGGCAGCAATATAACTAATGCGGTTAAGTCAATTGGCATTAGTGTGTACTGCGCTGATTTCCAGTGCAAGATCCGCGATGTTGTCGACCCGTTCACTGCGGAATACTTTTTTAAGCACTGGAAGAAAAAGTTTCTTGGATCCAGAGTCCAGACTCTTGAAAACAATGACAAGAAATAATACTAATTTTTTGCTAAAATTAAAAGGAAATCCGGTTATATGAAGAGGCTTGGTTCTTGATTTAAGCAAAAATCCCATTGAATCAAGAGTATTTTTTCTTGTCGATGTTTTTAAGAGTCTGGACTCTAGATCCAAGCGTCTTTTTCCCCAGTGAGAGGTGCCCAAGGGTGGCATTTCAGCAGGGTTGAACGCGTGAAATGAAAAATTTGAAAGATTGGAAATTTCTGTGGAATATTTCATGATATTTCACGAGGCTGTAAAATATTTAATATTTTTCAGGGGTTACAGTATGCAACCTGCACTCAAACACACAAAAATATAAGAAAAAAAGTAGCAATGTTTAAATTTGGCGAAACACGAGAAGGAACCGGTATTTTTCAATATCTTCAATAAATTTCTGAAATTTTATGAAATATTTCAGGTTAAATTTCAAGATTTTATTTTCCATGAGAAATTGCAACCTTGCATTTCAGCCCAATTGGGTCAGTTGCGCTAGTCACAGTTCGTGTTTTAGTGTTTCAGGTTATGGATCGATGAAAAAAAGGAGGTCAATTCAAAAATCAAGTGTCCACGTTCGATTTTAACGAAGATATCGCCCTTCAAAAGTACACGGTGTATGACGACGTCATCTAAAACTCCAAAATTTGGCAACGTTGGGTGATCCTTGGCAATTATTCCAGTGATACTTTCCGGTGAATGAATGAAGGAATGAATGGTTTTATTTTTAACTGGGTCTGTCGTTTATCATAGATGTTTTATTCCGGTTGCAGCAATGAAATACAAGAAACATTGAAAATCGGAACTTTCAAGATTCGCGCAAGAAGATTAATTGTTTAGTGCAAAAAAGGATTTACAAAAAAGCAGCAAAACAATATGATGGGTGGAAATATCGTTCAATGTCAGATTAGGACAAAAATCTTAGTGAACGATGGTAAAAATGCAATATACGAGTAAACGGGGAGAATATTGCTCAATCGCACGGTGGCAGTTTCTACGGACTAGGTAAGGTCATTTAATGCCAACGCCTGAATACAACTATTCGTGTTCGAGGGTAATGCGTGTTGCATGAGCAAAATTAGAAGGGCGCACTGACACTTTTAAAGCGCACACCGACAACTGACGACGCGCAGGTGACGTAGAAGGGATTCGGTCATTAATGGAACGTAAACAAAAGTGGCCCTCAGTTTGCAATAAGGAGCTACTCTCATTAAAGGGACAACATAAAATTCATTAATTTTCGTTGCAGATAAATGCTTTTAAAGATGGGTCAGAACAAGGAATTCCTTACCTATTGCAAATAAACGCAGTCAAATTATCTTAATATCCTTCTAGTTAAAATTACATTAATTAATTTAATTATTAGTAGAGTAAAGAAAGTTTAACTGCTGGCTTTTTCATGAAATTACAGTGTGACATGTTTCCTTGGATTTCAAAATTTCTTGACTTTCGCAGGGTTCTAGAAAAATAGGAAAAATTCCTTCATAACTTTTCCTTAATTTTTCAAGGAAGTAAAATCTAGAAATGAATTTTGCGAGGAAACTTTTTCACGGAAAATCTCTCGGAATCGAACAATTACTAAACTCAAGAGGATGGATTGCATGTGGTGTGACCACATGCAATCATGCATGTCTATACCTCAAACTATACAAGGCTAGCCCACTAGAGAGAGTTTCGTAACTTCATCCTTTACTGTTAAGTAAAATGCATGTTTTAGACATTGTCGATGTGTAATGGATAAGAATGTTGACTCTAAAACTTTGTAAAGAACGACTTCAACCACAAAATTATATTTAACGTTAAGCGGAAAATTTGCCTGCATTTTCAACGGTTGAGTATTTCTTGACTTCTTAACAACTGAGGATTTTCTGACTATTTTAAATTACCCCTATTCAATATACTATTCAATAACTATTCAATAACTTTTCTTCCCGCAATAACGTCGAGGAAGTTACATGCCGTTTCTCGTCACATGGTTCGTGCACACAGAATGTTATTCGTGTAGAGCGTGTAGACATTATTCTACCTCACAACACAACTTCCTCAGGACTTAATTTGAACACGGTCCAATGAGGACAGAGTCAATCGTGCAAGTTGGTACAGTTCCAGATAAAAAAATTAAATTCGCATAAAATTCAAGAGCAATGATATTTTCGTTCTTGTCTAATTTTCAAAATAGAATTTATGCGCAACTTTCCGCCTAGGTGTCATAGCTTACTTAACACGCATTTTCTCAAATCGTCACCTTCCGGCTAAAGTATCACAAGCGCAATGCGACGTTTCAAAAGTTCCGCCGTCATTTATTTTTTTACGGAGAAATTGTTGATTGAATCTGTTTGAAAGTTTCACTGAATTTTATCAGCAGCACAAAGAAAATTCGGTGAAATTTTAGGACAGCTTCGTTGAACAATTTCTCTGTAAAAAAATAAAATGGTGGCGGAAAGTTTTAAACGTCGCATGGAGCTTGTGATACTTTGGCCGAAACGTGACGAAATGTACATTTAAAACTTCAACAATGCTCTGCAAAGCCACGATCAATAACCTTGACAAAAATATTATTTACGATTGGTTCTTACTTACGTTTTCTAGTAAAGAACGATTGATGCTGCATTTATAATAACCCTTGCATTAAAGCAACCTCGCATATTCGGTATTTTAGTATCATGAGCTATTGCGTGCAACATGAATTTAAAATATTTTAAATTAACGGACTTAGTTCAGTCGACTAATGGTACTTACGAACAGTGGCAATTTTGAAAGTTGGTAAAACTGTTTTTCCTCCGTTTTAATGTATGTAGAACAACCAATTCTTGGCGAGGCAGCTAGTTTCACATTAAATCGATATTTTTCATGGAGTTCAGTGTTAAATTTAACAGCCACTCACCTGAAACAAAAAGAAAAAAAGTTCCTTTCATATAATTTCGATAATTTGTTACAACATCCGATTATACAATACACGTTGCAAAAAGAAGTAGTAGTAGTAGTAGTAAGTGGTAAGGGCCGGGCTTACCGGCGAGGCGCCCTCAAGGAGTCAAGGCAACTGGCAGGAACCCTGCCGTCGAGCACTCCGAAGTTGGACCGTACTCCTTAACTTCGTACTATTGACACATTGTGTATCCTCTTATCGAAGCAAAATAGTTTCCATGAAAAATCAACTGCACTCCGGATTCATTCCGGAATTTTTAACAGGGCACAGTGTACAATCAGCATGTATTGAGAAAAAAGGCTAGGAAAATTAAGTGGAGGCTCCTACATGATGGTAATTTTACAGTACCTCTCGCGGCTTTCATTACGTCATCGAGGGGGGGGGGATTTCAATGAGACATCACCACCTTTCGAGCGATGCGTTTCCTCACGGTGACGGAAACTTAAATCCCCTACCACGCATTCGACTCGAAGACAGCTTTTTGGCGGTAAAGACGAGTCGAAACCATAACTGTCAAGTTAGCGCGAAAAATTGCCATTTAACCCAGCAAGGGATTCGAAACGGGCGAATTTCGGATGGGATTTGGTAACTCTGGCGGGTGTTTGAGACGAAAGCGCTTTGCGTTCGTAGGCGGCGCGGCGGGTAGCTGAGCGAAAAAACACGAAAAAGCTGTCGGCGCCCGCTGAGGTCTGAACCAAGGAATCGCGCTCCCCAAATCGTGCACCGAAATCCCAAATTATCGCCAGCTTCGAAAATAATGGACCACTATTCAGAGTACGGAATTTAGGACCACAGAACATGTTTCTTTGCCAAAATTTCACGGGCCAACCGATGGATGCGTTGAAACTTTAGAGTTTCCGGCCATTTGAAGAACCTGGAAAACCAGGAAATTCACGGCGACTTGAAAAAGTCAGGGAATCCGCTAATTTAAAAGAACAGTCAGAGAATTTTGAAATTTGAAATATGAGAAGCATTTACCAGTTCGCTGGTCTGCAGGAATTTCAACAAATGGGCGTTTCTACAAAGTGAAGAAAAGTGTAATTATTGCTCAGAATATTTTCAAGATTCTTGTTGGATTTTACAAGGACGACAGATGAACAATTCTGCAGAAACTCGAAAAAAATTACCCAACTCGTTTTATAACGCTTCGCTCTATGACGTGTAACGTTAGCGGGGGAGGAGTGCATAAGACGCGTTTCCTCGTGTTGAACACATTTTATGGGAAAGCCCTGTCAACACTCCTAGCAAAAGGTCACGGAACTTTGCACGAAAGTCAAGTTTCGTAAACCTATCTCTAATGGACAAGGCCTTCCATTCATGACAAATGAACGAAAAAATTATGAAAGAACAAACACAAAATTTGGTTCAATGATTTTAACTTCCGCCGCCGCGCCGACCACACCGTGTTGGGTGCAATGCGTGAAGTATTCACGCAGTCTTGTGGGCGCTATGCGTTTCACGCGGACCGCACTGTGTTTGGCGCAATGCGTGAAGTATTCGTGCAGTCTTGTAGGCGCTTTTATGTGTTACATGCCGATTGCCGCGCCGCGGGCTTCTCCTTTTCATCTCAAGTCCTCGTCATCATTTCTTCCTAAGTCGCGCCGTAAGGCCAAATTGTGTGTTTGGTTTCTCTCTTAACTCGACTAATGAAAGGTGCTGTCTCTTGTATCACTGAAAGACGACAAAATTAGAAATTACCACAATCTCAGGAAATGAGAGATTTTGTAGCCCTTTCTCGTTTGTAATTTTTTTCTAAATCCAATTTTTATAGTACCTACATTTAAAAAAATTGCAAAATTTGCCGCCCCCTAGTTAGTTTGCCGCCATGGGCCGCGGCCCATGTGGCCACCCCCTTAATCCGGCCCTGATGTTTAACATGGTCCACGCGAAATTCTGATGAGAATGGAGGTGTTGCATGTGTGAGGAATTTGCGATTTGACTGTTGAGTCTTATGTAAAAGTTCGCGAGTAACACGATGGTGCCACTGGTTTTCTCTGAAATCACCTCCCAAGCTTAAAAAAAAAGCTCTCAAGTTGAGGCCAAAATGGAGGGGATATCCCACGCTATCCTGAGAGTCCACCTCTACATCAAGACAAAGTCTCCATGCAAAGATAGAGAGCAAATACATTAGCAGGGTTGCCGTGTTTTCAGTTTTGGAGTCCCCCAATGAGGTGGCAGCCCTGTCAATGTATTTGTTCCCTATCTTTGCATGGAGAGTTTGTCTTGATGCAGAGATGGACTCTCAGGATAGCGTGGGACATCCCCTCCATTTTGGCCTCACTTTGAGAGCTTTTTTTGAGCTTGGGAGTTGATTTCAGAGAAAACCGGTGGCACCATCGTGTTACTCGCGAACTTTTACATAATAATCAACAGTCCAATCGCAAATTCCTCACACATGCAACATCTCCATTGATGCATAGAGCGCTTGATTTCATCCTGTCTCGCGGTCCATTACGAAATCCGGCAGCTGGGCACGCGCCAAGGAGGCAGAAAGCCGCCGCGATGAAAAATCGCTGCGGCGACGACAGTCGAGGTGGAGAATAACTACTTAAAAGCTTTTCCAGGTCCTTTGCCGGCGATTGTAAACTCACCTTAATTATCCGCGCCGCCGTGACACCGGGGGTTGTCGGGCCCCCGCCGGCTAACGGCCTATTAATAGCTTTTTATCCCCACCCCACCCCCCGCCCCCACACAGTTTCGCACCTTCGATTATGAAACCCTTATTTAAGTCGATCTTCCCCCATCCCTCGTTCCAGGCGGCTCTTCGATAGTCGTTTCAGCACCGGTCCTGATACATCGTCCGAGATGGAGAGATTAAAAACAATTATTTTGATCGGTGATATTGCGTTGAGCAGAAAGGAACCAAGCTAAATCAGCTATTGCCAAATTCAATAGGATAATTTAATTTTTTTACGTAAAAACGGCTGTGCGGATTTTGGTGCAAATTTCAGTGAAATTTCTACATAGTACGAAGGAAATTCCTTGAAATTTGCACCGGCACGATGCACTACAGCGTTGAATTTCGATTGCTAGATTACGCTGATGGATAAAAGGAGTTTGTTGGGGTTTAAAATCAGGCTCTAGCGCCATGAGAGATGTGTATCTTTATTACTTCTGCTTCTACAATGAGATGGATAGAAAGTTTCAAGAGTGCCTTAAGCCGCAAGCAAACCCAAAGGAAAAAATTATGAAAAAAAAAAGTGGGAGAAAATGAAGAAAAAAATAAATGAAGAAAGAAAAGAAAAATTCAGTTTCTGTCCTTCTTTGGCTTTCCTTTGTCCCTCTCTGTACCTCCTCCACCCCCTTCCCTTCCTCTAAATTCAGCACCAACGTGAGCGTCATTCCAGCCGTCAACAATCCCTCCATCCGCGGCGAGAGCTGCAGGTGAAGCTGCGGCTCCGCTCCGACGTGCCAAGGAAGAACGCCGTATGAGCCTTCAGACGTTGCCAAATCTCCTTCAAAAACTCACGAATTTACGGTAAAATTTATAGATATTTTTCCCCCGAATCGTCACAGAATTTCGATCGTATTTTAACTAAAGTGCCTGAAAATTCCAAGGAAAAATATTCATAACATTCTTCGACAGGACATATTTCCTGAAAGGCAATGCGGCAACATCCGGAAGCTCATACAGCGTTTTTCCTCACCACGGCAGTGCTTTTTCAACCCCTTCTGGCCGGGCGCCAACTCCGTGACCACCAGGCGCGGCATTTCCAATCGTCGAAGATGATACGCTAATTTCCCACCTTGTGCGTCGTCGTGCCTGCCAGCCAGCCGTCAAGACTCGACGCGGAAATCCACCCCCCTCCCCTGTATCCCTTTCCGTCCNCCCCCCCCCCCCGTTCCTCCTCCCCGCCTCGCGCGGGCGCTGAAACAGAAAACAGGCGATAATAGGCAGGTGGGCCGTAGGCGAGAACGAAGCGGCTTATTGCGGTGCCGCGTTGACGGATGGTGAGACCGCGCGGTTTCAGAGTTTCAGCGTTTCAGCGTTTCAACGTTTCAGCACTTTCAGCGGCCCCAGTCGGGGAGTGTGAAAGCGGGGCCGGTGGCTTAATTTATGCGTTCAGTGGCACCGAGGTTTCTTCACGCGGGTTCCGATGTGCGGGAAGTAGGTGGCTCCGAGCTCCGTGTGCCCAGGGACAGCATGCTGCAATGCGGACTGCTTATTGGAGTTGATAGACAAAACTATGGGCAAAACTATAGACAAAACTATAGACAAAACTATAGACAAAGGTAGACATCATAGATGTTTCATACTGGTTCCTACAGTAGAATACAGTGCCTTTCTGTTCACCTTTGCTCTGTTTTTCAGGTTGCACTGATTCCTACCTCGGTCAGTTGCATGGTCATTGCCTTGTTTTAAGTTTTAATTTTTTAGATTTTGTTTCAGTTGAGAATGGGCATTGGGCATGTAACTGACCCGAAACGTCCTGCCTGTGTTTATCCTACTTTTTTAGCCTTGTAAACCCATTTGTTATGTATTTGATGTGTTCTTATCAATTACATACATCAATATAGAAAACGGGTTACAAAACCTTGTGTTTTTTATGTAATATTTCGAAAGCACCACGTGAGTGGATTGACACTTTTTAAACTCACGGCGAAAAGCGCTGACAACCAGTTAGATGCGCCTTCTCCTAACTCTCAGTGGGCTGCTTAATGAATTTGCTAGACACAGGGTTAGAAGAGAGTTTCCAGCATCACCTTCCGGCCAAAGTATCACAAGCGCCATGCGACGTCTCAAAATTTCAACCGCCGCGCCATTTTATTTTTTTACAGAGAAATTGTTGGTTGAATCTGTTTGAAAATTTCACCGAATTTTATCGGCAGCACCAAGAAAATTCGGTGAAATTTTCGGACAGCTTCGTTGAACAATTTCTCTGTCAAAAAATAAAATGGCGGGGGGAATTTTTAAACGTCGCATGGCGCTTGTGATACGGAGGGTGACGATATCTCCTCGTATATTTAAAATGATTTATATATATATATATATATATATGAGTCGCTTTTATAGCGCTCTTTGGCGCTGTGCGACGCCTAATCGCCACAAAGCTCGGTCTTCCCACAGGTCATCAGGGAGTTGACAATCTCTTATCTCATTTAACACCCCCTGTCGCCAACCTCTCACTGGGCGTCCCCTACGTCTCCTCCCAGAAGGAACCCAATCAAGCATCTTTTTTGGCAGCCTCTCTTCCGTCATCCTATTGACATGACCATACCAAACAAGTTGTTTGGTCATGACGTCGAACACGATGTCATTTTCGACTTCCATTATCTGACGCACTCTATCATTACGGACCCGATCTCTCCTAGAAATTCCTGCTGACCTTCTCCAGAAATCCATCTCCGTTGCTCTTAGCATATCCTGTGTCCGTTTCTTCAGCTGCCAAACTTCACATCCGTATGTTAATATACTTTTGACTACAGCGTTGTATATCCTCCTCTTGTTATCTTTGGAAATCCGCTGATCCCAGAGGATTCCATTTAACATCGCTATAGCCTTCCTTGCTAAGGTGTTCCTTTCCCTGATAGCTTGATCCGTCCTTCCATCCTGGGTCAACCGCACTCCCAAGTACTTAAAGTGCTCGCAGCCTTTGATCTGCTGCCCATCCTCCAACTCAATGCTTTGCTGATCACCGCCAAAAGTCATCTTCTCAGATTTGGATATGCTGACTTCCAGACCCCACTTCCGATACTCTTCTACTAGCTTGCGCATCATGTATTCCGCGTCATCTTGATCTTGAGCAACCACCACCTGGTCATCAGCAAAGCACAGAGTAAACAGAGTTTCGAGATCACCCAAGGGGACACCCATACCAGAGCATTTCTTTTTCCATTCTTTTAGCACGCACTCGAGATAAATTTTAAATAATGTTGGCGACAAACAACATCCCTGTTTTAAACCCTTAGTCACATAAAATCCCGCTGACAACCCCCCATGGCACTTAACTTTGGTAAAACTCCCTTTATAAAATCGCTTAACAGCGTCAATCAACCCCCCGTTAAAATTCGATTTTTCCAAGGCCTCCCAAAGTTTCACCAACGGCACGCTGTCATACGCCTTCTGGAGATCCACAAAAATTAAATGATTTATATGATTGATATTTAAAAATGATTTTTAATCCAATGGGGTCAACGACAAAATTCTAAGACTGATAAGTCAAAGCTACTCTACACGTTTTGATGCCACGCAGAACTTTTGACGTAGCTTACCCAACAAGGACTTAAACCTCAAGCCTCGCAGAATTGGTGCTCGTTTGTCGTATAGCCTCCGCAGAGGACTCACTGACGGGAAGTCGGCACTCGCCATAAATCAAGCTGAGCTCCCTCTCGGCTCTACCGCACTCGGGATGCATACGGTATGCGCCTCGACTTCCAGGCAGGTCTACAGTCAGTGCTCTTCGGCTAAAGAGGTGAACCGTATGAGCATTCGAAATTCGGTTGCCACATTTTCTCCGCTCCAGTATTGAAAAAAAAAAAAAAAAATTATTGAGCGTTTCATGCACGCTATGGTAACTAAACGGGTTACATGAAGAAGGGCGCAGCCATGAAATTTTCAGAAACGAATCTCCGATGATGAACATTGAGAAAAAAACTCCGGCCGTGGAAGCCTTACTTACGGGCTAGACATACCGTCCGCGTTCCGAGATCAGAGGCCGAAAGTTCCGGGCGTAGCACCTGGAGAAATCGAAGCTACGGCTCCACCAGCCGGAACTGTCGGCCTATGAACCCATACTCACACTCAGATGTGTGTATGTTTCGCCTGCCAGAGCGTGTGTCCAGCTTCCAGTTTAGAATTGCCCTTGATAGAAAGGTTTTTAGTTCCACAAAACTCGATAGATATCTGCAATTTCTGAAAAAGACCAGGTTCCCAAATGAGTTTCATGGAAACGTTATGATTTCCACGTCAAAGGACATGGAAGTCGAAGGATTTCCTTCCATGAAATCACATGGAAATCGAGTCGTGTCCACGTGAATCTACAAGGAACATTTTTAGCAGGGTAACGGACGATACGTCTATTCTAGAAAGCAAATAAAGGTGATTTAACAAATTTTCCCTGACATTTCCCGGTATTCCCTGACTGTGGCAATCCTGCACTGATCCAGGTTTCCCCTGGAGGTCGGGAGTATCTTCCTGAGGAAAATTTCTTTGCCTAAGGGTGAAATTTCTCCGTGCGGGTGGCAACGTGGGAGCTTTGAACAAAGTGCAGCGTGGAGCGGGAGTGGAGGCCGGTAATTACCTGGATGGCGGGCGGCGATTACGCGCTCTGCCAGAATAAATAGAGAAACTGGACAAGTTCCACGACTTTATTAGCCGCGCTTGACGTTGATTGTTGCCGTGCCTCGGTCGCGTCACCCGCGTCCTCCGTCACCGCGACGTCGACAACGACGATGGAGACGTTACAACTGCCGCCGTCGCGACGCCGCCATGGTTCCACCATCTTGGCAACACTGCTTTTCCTCCATATAAATCTATTGAATATATCGATTCTGAAGGAAAACGGCTGCCTCACCTCGAATCGATTGTTTAACACGCATTTAAAGGGAGAAAAAACAATGTTGCCAACTTGTAAGAATTGTCTCTGCGGCTATCCTGCGGGCCGATTATTGAAATTAATAGACAAAGCCATAGACAAAGCAGACAAAGGTGTATGGAGAGATCCTAATGGTGGAGCGGGTGGTTGCGATGGACAAAGAGAGGAGGTAGATTAAGCAACGGCAACTCACGGGGGACCCGATAGTTAGTCCATCATTTTATCCCCTAGTCTATAGGAGCCACCAATTTCAACTAATAGTATTGCTGCTTACTCCCTATATCCTCTTCGTCTATAGCTTTGTCTATCCATTTCAAAAATCGGGCCGCTGGACTCGGGATTCCAAAACTGAAGAAAAAATCATAGGCAGAAAGAACACTTAAAAAAAGGGACGGATCGTTTCGACTCAGCTACCCAAAATTTCTGAGGTTTTGCACAGGCGTATTATGTTGTCCAGCAAAGTAGCACGTGCTGCACAGTGCCAATAAGGTTGTGTACGACATCAATTTGAGTTACCCGAGTCGAAATTATCGAACCATTTTATTATTTCAGTGTAACATCATATCAGATACTTTCAGCTTTAATATGGAGTTTGAAAGATGGTTTTTTTTGGGGGAAAAAAAAGACAGCCAAAATTTGCTTTTGGGCATATTACATTCGTTTTTACCAAAAATTTAGGAGGGAACCAGTATTTTTGCAAAACTTGTACCGAGGATTACATTTTTGAGTAGCACATCACATCTCAATCAAGAGTTTCCTGGGGAGTGCATTATCATACCATATTCCTCTTCTCTCCCTGTTTTCGAACCCGAAGACATTGCATTGAGGCGGGAACTTACGCAGGTTCATTCTCAAAGATTTGTCATGATACAGATATGGACTTGAAAGTGGTATTTTGAGTCATAATTAATTAGAGTGGCCAGATAACGCACAACGGCACGCTCACGTCGAAATCGAGGTCTGGCGCTCCCGCACCTTGCAGCTTGGGACCCTCGGGGAGGGGGGGGGGTTCAGATCTGTTGGATCTGGCATGAGGGAGGTCTGCGTCTCGTCAACCCCGAACCAAGAGCGCGATTCCTGAATTTCTGTCTCCACTGCTGCCAGATTGCACCCGTAAACCGGGATTTTATGGAAGGTCTGCACGGAATTTCTACCGTTTCTGATGCGAGGTGACAAGGAAGCTGATTCCCCAAGCGCCGAACCCTACCTTGGAGGACAGAGCACTGAGTGAGTACTACTTCTGGTGTACCCGTAGCGGATCATTCACTTTTGCGGTGTTGTCGAATCACCGAGGAAAAACAGCGGTGGACGCAGAGATAATATATTTTGGAGACCCCGAACTGTATCTTCCATATACTAGAGTATAAGTTACTCTCGGAAATCAACGCTCCCATACGTCCAATGCTGACTGATGACCTAAGAGTCCTAAGAGCACTTGGTTTGGCAATCCTGAACTAATTTGTAAAAACTCGCCACGTTGCGCTACACGCATCACGATTTATATCTTTTAAGCAATAACTATCGCAATGTATGAGATAATGCGAGAGACTGATCCATAAAGTGTAGCAGCATGCCACTGGAAAAAAAAAACACATTGGATCTAGAGTCCAGACTCTTGAAAACATTGACAAGAAAAAATACTCTTGATTCAATCGGATCTTTGCTTGAATCAAAACGAGATCCGCTTAAATTAAGAGGCTTGGTTCTTGATTGAAGCTAGATTCTGATTGAATCAAGGGTACTTTTTCTTGTCGATGTTTTTCAGAGTCTGGACTCTAGATCCAATGT
Source organism: Bemisia tabaci (assembly GCF_001854935.1). Taxonomy (NCBI): domain Eukaryota; kingdom Metazoa; phylum Arthropoda; class Insecta; order Hemiptera; family Aleyrodidae; genus Bemisia; species Bemisia tabaci. The sequence continues at coordinate 3,012,886 of NW_017547116.1, forward strand.
GTTTTTTTCCCAGTGTGAATACTGAGTAGAATGACATCACTTTTTGTTCGGTGTGCCCGTGGGTAACGATAATTATTGCTTCTCAAAGACTCAAATCGCGTAGCAGTGTAACATAGCGGAAAATCTCATTCCTAGATCACAGAGAATCACCTTCGCTCGCCGAAAGAAGGGGGTCAAAACTCGAAAACGAAGGAATCGCCAGCGAAAGGAGAGTTCGAGCGGGGTATATAGCATGAATGGGAGGTTAATTCAAATAAAATGTCAGGTGGTTGCGGATGGGGAGGGGGAGGGCGGGGAGTGTAAGCAAGGGGTTGGAGCCAAAAGGATCGGGTTGCCGGAGAGATTTGATCGGGAGCAAACAGCTCTCGATGAGTCAGGAAGAGGTTAGAGGGAAAGGGACAGACACATGGGATACGCCGCGGGAAAGAGCGAGAGGGAAAGTGGAGTCGTCCTTAAATTGGCGCCCAAACTATCCCCGGCGAAAAGCTCTCGTGTGAGAGGGAAACGCGCGGGAAAACTGCACGAGTGACGGAGAAGGACCCCGCAGTGTTGCCAAATCTGGTAACAATGATCAGTTCATATTGGACGTATTTCTGCTAAACGGAACCAGTACGGTCAAGATTTGAAAAACTGAATTCTGAAACATCAATATATTAACTATTCTTTGTTTTCTAGATATTTCCAATGAAAAATGAGCCTCATGCTTTTTTCCATAAGGGCCCCAGAAAGTGCCCACCAGGTAGACTGGCCATTCGAAGACGACTCGTCAAAGTAGGGGGTGCCACTCAGCCCCCAATTTGTATTGCGATTCTAGTTTTCTCTTTGACCTTACTCGACAAAAATCGCCTGACTCATTTGTTTCCTTGATGCCTTACACTGTCGCGCTAAGGAAAAACGCTGAATGAGCCTTCAGGCGTCGCCAAGTTTCCTTCGATAAAAAACGAATTTTCAAGAAAATCCATGGATATTTCCCCCTATTTTTCACAGACAATTATTCGAAATATGATCTTAAGTATGTGAAAATTTCAAGGAAGAAATCACTAACGATTTTGCTCATAAAGTAAGATTTCATGAGAGGTCAATCAATCATAAGGGGAAACATTTAATTACTCCTTAAGCCTTTTGGCTTGCTAAAATCTTAGTGAAACCAAAACTATATTTGATTGTTGCTTGTCTCATGATAAAAACAAATTTGTAAAGACTAAGACAGGCATCAGTCATGTAAATTGTTCCCATTGTAAGTTTACAAAAATGAAATGAGAAGAAATTTGGCAACTCCTGAAGGTTGATACGGGGTTTTCCCTAAGCACAGCAGTACACTTTACCAGTGAACGATGGGTCCATTTCTCCAGACCTTCCACCTTTCGAAAATTAAAATTCAACATTGTCAAAGTTTTTTACTAGTTTTGTACCCAAATGTGCCGCAAAGGAAAAGTTTTGCACCCATCAAGTAAAGGACGTAAGAACGATCACGTTTTGATAAAACTCCCTTCCCGCATTTCTTCATGATCGCTCTGGTGCCGGTGGGACGTCTGGCAACGGACAGGGGCGAAGGCCGGGGCCGGGGAGCAGGAGCTGCGTAAAGAGGTGTAATGAAGACGGAGCAGGAGTGGCCGGNNNNGGGGGTGGAGGGCGGGAAAGGCCATGTGTCCCGGAGAGCGAGAGTACACTTAGCGGAAGGGATTGCTCGGAAAACGATATGCCCTCGGGCGCCGTCAGTTTCCCGGCGCGCTCTGCTTGTTTAGCGCCCAATCGGGACTCAGCCGAGGGCCGAAAGCTCATTCGGACGCCCATCTTGTGTGAACAGCCCGCGCTGACAACCGAAACCGATACGCCAGGCTCACCTGCCCGCCGAGACAGGTTGCTCCGGCAACCTGACAGCCATTCGCGGAGCCGCCCGGGAATCGAATGAGCGGAGGAAAAAGGGATGGGTAGGCTGACCCTTTCTCAGTCTGCGACTGTGAGCTTGAGAAAAGTTAGCGCGCTTTCTTGCTCCTGGAAGCAATGAACTGAGAAAAAGCTAAGGCTTATAAACCCATTACTGGTTCTTATAGAACATCACGGATAAGGCAACAAATATTAATAGCAAAAATCATTGAGTACATAGAGTCGTAATGTAAGTGGGAGAGCTGGCGCCATGTTCTGCTCGACGAGTCCCGAGCCCGGTGTGCGCCGAGTTCGGGTCCCTTTTTCGATACATTTTCGATCCAAAATGGCGGTGTGGAATACGTGGTAATTCCTATCTCCTTTGTTGTTGTTGTTGTTGTTGTTGTTGTTGTTGTTGTTGTTGTTGTTGTTGTCATCGGATGGCCGGGTACCCGTGTATCGCAAACAATCGATTATGCATCGAGAAAGTGACCCGGCGTCACACAGGAGTCTCGGAATTCGGGACATGGAAAATGCTTAAAAGTGACGCCAGCTCTCCCACTTACATTACGACTCTATGTACTCTATGGCAAATATCGACGGTGTAAGTCGGCAATCACATAACTCGGTTTGCGACATCGCAGACTTCCATGTCATATACTATGTCATATTCCATGCCATATACCGTCGATATATACCTTAGTATGGTAAGAGATACCTTAGTATGGTTCACAGACCGAGAATCATTGGTTCATTTTCGACTGTTAATGGTGTTCCATATGAACCACCAATTGGTTTAAAAAGCCATAGATTCTTCTCCGTGTGGAGCAAAAAGAAGAATGATTTTATGTTGAAAATGGCTCAAAAATCTCAATGAGAGCATTGGAAAAGTCTGAAATACACTTCTAACTCCACGATCTGCGTAAGAAATATGGGTTTCATTCAGGTCCCCACTTCAAAAACGATACTACGGCACAGGTGAACATTTCGGGAGAACCACTGCACAGACATACCAAGTCAATGACACGCCGATGTTTCTCCTTCATTTCATAAGTTAGGCAAAAACGGTCACTCAAGAGCCGCAATAGTTGTATCCGTACGATGACCAGAGCTGTTGAGCAATTACAGTTGCATGCATGCAATACCACTCAAAAAGCCAGGCCAACAACAACCAGAAATATATGGATTGCATTTTGCAAAAAGGAACCGAGAGCATTCTAATATCGTTATGATTGTACAACTTTTTTACCTTCCAAATACATACTGATCGTCTAAAAAATTGTATCTTTACTCCCAATAAACCATCGATTCAAGACGAAAATTACCTTCAAAAACTTAATGTGTTGCATGATTTTAGTACGTTTACTGCAAAAAATGTAAGTTGCACAATCCTAGCAACATTGGAATGCTCTTGTTTCCTTTTTGCAAAATGTAAATGGCTGCAAGCGCAGATATCGGTTTATATTTTTTTTTGCCAGATTTACGTCAATGACACCAAAGTTTAAAATAAAATCAGTTAAACTGGCAACACCGGAATCATCTATGGAAACAGGGCCCCGGACCTGATCCCACCGCCGCGCCGTCCGCTTCCTGGTCCGGCCCCACTTGAGCCGCCGGGAGAAAAGGGGCCAATTCAACGTTGGTTGGGCTCTTCAGCCACCGCAACACCGCGAACAAAGTTGCCAGATTTTACAATTAAAAGTGGATATTTTACATAGGTCTAAATGGGGAACAGTGCTGATTTTTCAGGGCCGTCTGACAACAATGCCCGCGAAACGATATCAAAAGGCTTGTTAATTTCACCCCCTCCCCCTTTCTCAACCGGTGGGATCGAACCGCGAATCCCTGTATCGGAACACCGGTTCTACCGCGTTTGGAAGCAACGTATGTGCATGGGATTTTCATTTCACTTATAAGGTTTTGGTTTGAAACGGTAGCGTTTTTGTTTTGACCCCGGTGATTGGCACAGAATGAACTGCGTTATCGGTTACAAGGGGTGTCTAGTGTTCTTCACGATGGCTCTTCACGGGAGACATCAACTTCGTCGGCGAGGAGGCCCTTCAAAAACGAGACCGAAAAAATTGTTACATTCGAGTGGCCGTTGTTGCTCATTGTCAGTAATTTTATCTTTCTACTCCCTCTCCCTATGTTCTTTTTTAATACTTTAATTTAATCAAATTTTAAAATGAGTGCGTAAGTCCTTTGCAACGATTCAAGAGTACCGAGGCAAGTTTCCTTAGACGGCAGCTGAGAGAATTTTTTGAGAATGACAAGAAAAATTTTATTTCTGAGACCGACCGAATGCAATTAAAGTTCCGGGAGGATTATTTCGATAGTCCATCACACATGGACAATCTATTTTAGAGACCCCACGATAACAATCAAAGCAGTGTAATCGAGTACATCAAAAATTAGTTTCCATAGGTTAACAAAACAGTCAGTGCTCCTTCAATTTTTCGGGTATGCATCTCAGACGTCCATTGGGCACGAACAGTTGTGTTCAGGCCCAGACATTGCCATCAAGAACCCCGTCATTATACATTAGAGATCGATGATAACAGTCAAAGCTAAGTCGTCATCACTCTGGATGATTTGAATTCATAGGTTGGCTGCCTTTTGGGGCCCCAGGAGCTCCACAACCTAAGCTCAAAATTACTGATAGATCCTTGTTCTCCCGTCATGAGTACTCTTCTCTCAGCATTCCACCCCTTAATTTTCCACATTGAATACCAGCTAATCTTTTGGAAGGAAACTCAAGTTTCTCGCCTTGGACAGGTTAAACAAATATCACCCAAAGTATGTATGTATGAGCCGCTTTTAGCACTCTAAGTCCGGAGTGAAATACACTCCGAATTATGTTCTCAACTCCCCTTTTAGATGAGAAACCCCGAGTTCCTCACCTTTGACAGGTGGAAGGGAGAAGATGAGCCCTCAAGTGTCCGTCAATCGGCTGGCCCCACGGTCCATCTGGCGGGGAAAATGGGTAAGCAATCAAACTAACGAAGTGGTGGGTACCGAGACACACTCAAGCGAAGGATTCCAATCAGCGAGGTTGCAGGAAGGGGGGGGGCGGCAGGGTCACGGTGCAGGACCAGGACCCTCGGCTCTCGCGAAGTGGTTTCGCGGGCGCGGCGTATGGCGAATCACGGCGTCGCACGGTGGACAAGAAGTGTGAGATACTGAGAAAAAATATGATAAAATTGCCTGTGAGGTTGGTAAAGCGTTAACGGAAACAAAGCGTGCGCCTTGATTTCGATGGTTAGGCAATATTGGGTACTTGGGAGTTGAAATAGTTGTATCAAGTAATTTGAGTCTACTTGTGAAGTGGATGAAGCGTCCACGGAGACAAAGCGTGTCCCTTGATTTCGGTGGTTAGGCAATATTGGGTACTTGGGAGTTGAAATAGTTGTATGAAGCGGTTTGCGTCTTATACAGCAACATTTGAAAAATGAAAGGGTGATACACCAAGATTTTGGAGTGCACGTTTCGTCGTTCCTCTTGGTGGGAGAAAAAATACATACCTTCTATAAAATAATGTACCCTCAATTGACAGCTGGGCAAATTATTATTTTGCTGAACTCAGTTCATCTTTGAAAAGGTGATTTTGGCTGTCACGTCTGAACGAGTGCATAGAATTAATCGTTTTCTCCGAAAAACGAACTTTATTCATTTTGCACCAACGTTATCCGATGCACCCAGGTTTAAACCAATTAAGTGTCTACTCTACAACACTTTATGAGAAGTTTTTCCGCATGTTTCCCGCAATAAAGGCAATGATGTTATCTGATGTATAATTTCGATGAGCTATGCGTCTCACGATTAGCACGATTCTTCTTTAATTTAAAAACCATTATTCATTGTTATGCTAAGGTCTTTCGGCTAAAAGGAGCAACAAGGACTGCATATACATACCTGCCGAAAAGTTTTTATGGGCTCTTACGAGCCGTTTCCAAATATAAAGTTGCCTCGACGCCAAGGATAGACATTATTGTCTGCAAATTTACAGGCTTCCTTTTCCATGGTGCTTGCTACCCGTTTGCGTCTTTAGTTTCCCTAAAAATGGTGACAGGTTCTTCTATAGAACCAGGAATGGTGGTTGCTCATAGCAAACAATAAAAATAAAAATAAAGAAGAATCTTAAATTTGCCGCCAAGAAGTATTTTTTCTTACATCAAAAATTTTGCTGCTTAATCTGAATTACTTTTTCGCTTAACCCGAGCATTATTTATATTTTATCAAGAAAAATCAACTTAAAGCAGATAAAAAAATTCTTGAGACCAAGAATGTTTTTTTTAATAGTGAAATTTAGTACAGTTGTCGACAATGTTTAAGCTGCAGAATCTTGACAACAGTGTGACGCTGGCATAAATAAGAACTACTGTCGTGATTCCTCATGACAAAATCAGTTAGCCAAAGCATAGCCCAAAAATCAAAGTCCTGAACCACCGCCCGACGAGGCTCTCACGGACCCGGACAGATGTCCGAGGTAAGTGCGTCGAGCACACCGTCTCGCCGGCTCACGTTTTCACCGACCGCACTCTCGCTGCGCCCGTATACGCAGGGGTAGCGCGGCGGGCCGTGTGCTGCGTGTAGTGTGCGCGCGGTACAAAGGGGTAGTTAGCACCACGTGCCATGTGGCGCTTTTGGCCCGCGGCCATTCATACGGGAGCCGCCCCTACCTCGGACCCAGCCTCCCCTGAGGAATTATTGTTAAAAACCTATTCAGGTGACACGCCGCTCTATAGGATTTGATAATCAATTGCACTCCTTTCACTCGGTGCCTCCCCCCCCCCCGCAACATCCCCTGACCAGCCTCCCGCGAGGCCCGTGGACGCTAATTCAACCTATTTAAACCCACACGATACGGGGTTGGAGCGGTGTTGTCACGTTCGGCTTTTGCGTGAAAGGTGCGTTTCAGTTGTGACGTCATCGTTAAGACAACACTGTCGAGCTACAGAAAAACGCCGTACGAGTATTCGAATGTTGCCAAATATCCCCTCCAGGATGTCTACTAAAACAGGCTGGCCAAAAATCAGTACTTTTACAGCGCTTTTTCTGTACATTTCCAAGAAATTCAGTACCTCCTCAACAGAAAAATTCAATACTTTTTAAGTACTTCAATTTGACGAAATTCAAAAAATTTCAAAAATTTGAATTTCTCGCTCAAATTGCGACAAAAATGAGCGAAATTCTTGATCTTACGCAATATCCGCACTTTTTCAGTACTTCCGGATCGCCCTTGAAAAATCAGTACTATTTCCGGACTTTCCGGAAATTCCAGACTTGTAGACGCACTGCCCTCGAAAAATATTTCCCTTGGAGGAAAACTATTTTTCATATTTTTCCTCAGGATTTTCAGACACTTTAGACCAAATTACGAAACAATTTTTGCTGAAAAATTATTAAAAAATAATATTATCGCCGCATTCTAGTTTTACAAAGACCACTATTGCGGTTTTCGGGTGACCGCTTTTGCCTATCTCGTGAAATGAGGGAGAGACATCAGTCTGTTTTAGTTATTCGTAGAGGGAGAGGGCATATTATGTCTGTCTACGAATAAAGGAATTAGAAGGTAGGTGAAACTTTGTAACGTTGGAATGCGATGAAGTCCGACCCTTCAAGTTATTGCTCACCTGTTCAAGCGAATTTCAACTTAGTGTCAAATCGGTAAAACAACGAAATCGGGATCTCTGTTCCTTAGTCCGACGTTTCTCTCACGAAAGAATTAAACTATACTTCAATGTTGTCAAATTTTCCTTCGTAAAATTTATTTTTACCAGGAGGACATCGGAAATTTCTGACCGAAAATTTTACTGATTTTTCTTCTGATCTCATGCAGAAGTTAGCACACGTTGGGAGAAAATTTCTCGGATACATTTTTGTAGAAAAGTGACAAGTCGGAGTCAATTTTGCAAACTTGAAATGGAGTTAAGTTCATGAATGATGACAGTGGCGTGGCGTGCTTTGCGATGTATCGAATGATCAGCCATTTAAACCTATGGAAAAGAATCGATAAACAGGATGTTCGCAGCGAACACCGTAATAATCGATTATTTACCATACGTTCAAATGGAGGAATATCGATAATCGATCATTCACGCCACGCCACTGAATGATGATTGACTGATTTAGCATTTAGCGGCTTCGTCATTCGATATTGGATTCGATGGATCCACTCAGAACGAATGAACTTCTGTGATCTCGATCGTTTTGCAGCGCTTTTTGAGAAAGGCAAAATTTAGTGGCGATATATCGAATGACGTAGTCGCTTAATAAGTTTCTATAGATTTGGCATCGCGCGCGACTCAATCCAGGGCCGTTAACCGTCGCTAAAAGGGATCAAGACACCTCGGAAGCGAGCCGCGCTCCTGCGGGAAGCTAATCCCTGCCCCCTCCCCCTCCCCGGGTTCGCTGGCCCTTGTCCCTGCCCGCTGACTTGTGTAAACAGTCTTCGTCTCGAATCACTCGATCGATATAATCTCTCAATTGGTGGTTCGGCAGCATCAGGCCCGACGTTGCCAAATGATGAATCTGTTTGAAAATGAACCCTGAACACAGGGTGTTTCAGGGTTAGGACACCCCACATTTGCGGGCTAATGGAGATGTTGCATGTGTGAGCTTGAGCCTCAACTTAAGAGCTTTTTTTGAACGTGGGAGTTGATTTCAGAGAAAACCAGTGGCACCATCGTGTTTCTGGCAAACTTTTACATAGGAATCAACAGTCAAATTGCAAATTCCTCAGACATGCAACATCTCCATTACACTGAAAAAAAACTCCGGCCGTGGAAGCAGTACATACGGGCCATATAGACATACCGTCCACGTTCCGGGCTCAGAGGCTGAAAGTTCCGGGTGTAGCACCTGGAACAGTCGAAACTACGACTCCAGTACTTAAAACAATAGGTCTCCGAGCCAAAACGTACGGTATGTCTATACAGCCCGTTGCTTTTTTTTTCCAGTGAATTAAAATTTATGGACAGAGTGATAGACAAAGAAGACAGAGAGACAATGGAGAGATCCCATTGGTGCAAACGGGTATTGGCGATGGACAAAGTTAATAGGTGATAATAGACTAACTTAAGGAAACCTACGAGGAACCCTGTATTCGGTCCATCATGTTTTGCCTTAGTCTGTATAACAACAACAACCGACCGTTTCAACGAATAGGATCGCTCCATTTTCTAATTTCCTTACTTGTTAATCGCTTTGTCTATCAATTCCAGCAACCAACCTGCAAGAGAGCAGTTAGAAATATGACAGGGCGTAAAAATAATGAAAATCATACTTTTTGGGCCCATGACATACGCTCCGCCAGTTTGGCGCTTTAACTCGGGACACCCTGTATCGTCGCACCTCGGGCGTAGCGGCTTACCTCAATTTTCATTTGAGCCCTGTTTTACATATAAATCCATTGTTTCAGAGGCTCATGCGGAAGTCGAGGTACGTCCTTACGTCAGGGGAGCGATGATATGTCCGGTGAAATACGGGACCATTCCATATTATTTGACAACTCTGATCCAACTGCTGCTTCGGAGTTGCGATTCGGGCTGCCATTGACCCAGAAATACGTCTGCCGAGCCATTAACTGCAACCTGCATTGTTATTGTTCTCCGATTGTTTGTATGATTGCAGACTTCTCGGTCTCTCCCTTCTTCTTCTTCAAAGTCCCAGTCAAACTTCGTTTTTATTCTTGTTTTTCGAGACTTTTTTTTTTCAAATTCATCGATTCACGGCGACATGACCTGGAGTAAAAGTTGATGTGAAGTGATATAATGACCGCATTTGTCTGTTGAATGGTAGGCAACGAAAAAATTGACAAAAAGATTGAGATTGTGAATAGGATCATTCGATCTTGCCGCGCGACGTTGAACTTTTAAAATTACATCACACTGGAAAAAAAAACGCATTGGATCTAGAGTCCAGACTCTTAAAAACATCGACAAGAAAAAATACTCTTGATTCAATCAGATTTAAGCTTAAATCAAGAACCCAGCCTCTTAATTTGAGCGGATTTCCTTTTGATTTAAGCTTAAATCTAATTGAATCAAGAGTATTTTTTCTTGTCAATGCTTTCAAGAGTCTGGACTCTAGATCCAATGTGTTTTTTTTCCAGTGCAGGTTTTGAAAAAGAATGTATGTGGCTTCATTCACTGCGCGCGGTCACATACAGCATAACTTCTTCTACCTCGGGTTCATCTATCAAGGCTACGCACACTTGCACCGGTTGCTCAATTTAAAACACGGATGAAACCGACGACGAAGAAACCATTGTATGCATCACCACGGTGGATGACGTCATATGTAGTTTTTCCGAAAAGCAGTAGCTCCGTTAATATTGAAAGAAGACATATTTAGTGTTTCTCTCGGACAGATCTTATTATTTTTTGCCGATCTGTAATCTGATATTAATAAAATACGATTCTATGACTAGCACGACTGACCTATTACGGTGCCCCTTATCTCGTTAGAATCAAACATTCTTGCAAGAACTGATGCGCTGTTCTGATGATAACCCGGGTCATTAAACACGACGCCAGCTCCCGAAAAAAACTGGTCCCAGCATGCTGAACGTCAGCCGTCAGTTACACAATACTGATGATACGAACTACTAAAAATACTCACAGGAGCCGTAATGGCTGGAATAATATTCACTTTTTCCCCTTTCAACGTAAATTCTAATAAAACTGTAATTTTCGAAACGGAACCCGGTGGGTTCTGTCACTTGGCGTGCTATTTTCAACGTTGAAGTCGCGCGAAACCCGAATTCACTTCAGACAAATTACAAGTGTTGCTACGCGAGGGACACTTAATCTTTACACAGCGGCAATTTGCGAGATTCTTTCGAGGGAACAAAAGGAGCAGACATAACCTCTCATACGAAAACAATGTCGCTTAAACGCCTCTTTCTGTCAGAACAAAGTGTCCCGAAGAGCGAGGAAAAACATAATTTTTCAAAAACGAACAGTTGTCGCGAGATTATGTGAGTCTCTCCGGCCGTTTTCAAAATTCTGATGACCACTAAAGAATTGTTGACGCGTTTATACGAGCATAAATCCGGTCAAATGAGGGCGCGACACGAAATTGCATCGCCGAGACAGGGGTGCCAAAATGCGAATGAACACAAAAGAATGTATCTTAAAATATATTGGAATGGGAAAATTTTCTCCTCATGTGGCAACACGGTCCTCTGGATGCAGAAAATGTCCCATCTCGCGACTCTACGAAGTACGATGGCGCCAAGCGTGAGATAATTTTGAAAAATCATGACTTTGAGTTTTCCTTACTACCTTAAAAACTGAAGTAAATCGCACATTTTCTGTGAAATCGGGTAATTTGCTACAAAATCAGATATCTGGCCGTAAGGCAGATCGGAAATTTCGCTGTGAGACAAGAACAGATTGTGACAAACAATCGGAATTTTTGGACGTTCATCACCCCTTTACACAGTACGAACCACTAGACAATGTGCGGATTTGAGCATTATGACTGATGATATCTCCTGAATATTTCAAGTGCAACACAATGCGTGCAATGAACATTGTTGACAGTAACTTCTGATCAAGATATTAACATTTTTCTATCCATAAATGCAGATCTCTTGCTCGTTAAATTAGGTAGATTTGTCTTCAAAATCTACCTAAAAACATGTCGTGCATTGCTTAATGACTGCATGGACCATAGTTTGCGGCAGAAGTAACGAGCTGGCCGCCGCACCGAGGGAGAAGGACGGATGTTTTCGGACACCATTTTGACATTCCCAGCGACGGGCGTTAAATGGAAAATCAAAGTACGCAACTTGGAATTCAATTTTCTTGAGTTTGTACCTGGAGCGTAAATTCTTGCCAACTAAGTGCACTCCCGTATTTTTAAAAAATCACAATTGAAAATTCCTTATAGGCAAAACGAGCACTGGAAAAAAACACATTGGATCTAGAGTCCAGACTCTTAAAAATGTCGACATGAAAAAACACTCTTGATTCAATCGGATTTTTGCTTAAATCAAGAACCAAGCCTCTTAATTTGAGCGGATTCCCTTTTGATTTAAGCAAAAATCTGATTGAATCAAGAGTATTTTTTCTTGTCAATGTTTTCAAGAGTCTGGACTCTAGATCCAATGTGTTTTTTTCCAGTGAGTGCTCTCATTTCCCGGGATTCCGGAACTTTCGAGATTTTCCTGAATTTTTCCCGAAACTTTTGAAAAGCGCGAAATATTCCGGATCTTTTGCATTTTCCGGAACTTTCTCAAAGTAATTTCGGAACTCTTGACGGACACGGAATGAAAGCACCGGGCAACACCGCATGGAAGATAATGTTCGCCGTTTCTCACGCTTGTTCCAGGCTCCCTAAACGCTGGAACTGAATAAATGAGTGCAGAAACGCAAGTTAAAATCCACAATGCCTGCGTCTTTCACTCCTGTCCGGGCCCGCGAATCGAAAGAAAACGGCGCACATTTAGCGCCTCCCTCTGTCCCTGTCTGCCACACGCGTTTCAACGGGCGCGAAAGGGACACGGCGCGATTCGCTCGGGTAATTAACACCGGCAGCGATGCCGAACCGTGCAAAATAACCAGGATCGAAACGGGGGAAAGTGCCAAGTGTGGCAACGCTGCCACGGTTGAAATATCACACACGCCGCCGGAATGCAAAATCATAACACTCGGGAACACGCGAATAAATAAATCAACCGGGTAGGCGAAAATATTTTAATACACCGTCCGCATAAATAAACACGCTGGAGGAGCTAGGCCCGGCCTCGTTGGATAAATAAAAATAAATCTCGGTAATTGTTGGTTAATGTTGCGTGCTCGGGAGGGGGCGACGGGGGGAGGGAGGTAGAAAGTCCCCCCTCCCTCCCGAGGGCGTGGAGAAAGTAGCGAAAGGCGAGTATAATTCGCGGAGAAAAGAAACGGTCTCCACGATGGGTGATATTAAAATTCTTACTTGAGGAATGGTCCAAGGGCTGTACGTGAAAACTCGCCACAAATCTTAAAATTATGAAATGGACTGTATTTTGCGATGAGGAAACGATATTTTGGGCTCATTTTAAAAATAACTTATGTGTCATTGTTGGCCTAATGCGGATAGGTGCATCATTGAATAAGCCAAATATTGTAGCTCTTTACGGGAAAATGAGGTACGAATTATCCTAAGTTTATTAATATTTCGTTAACTTTTCTACCACTATTTCCATCATGCCAGACTCCGCCGATTTAGGACAATTCCTCGATGCAAATTCGAGATTCTCTCCAATTTCCCTCTAGATTCTCTCACAAAAAACTTAGCATCCTCTAGAAAGGGAAAAATAAAATATTTTTCTCCTAATATTTGGTTTTGAATTTCGGTTCAAGTCTACTAAAACAGGCGGACCACAAATCAGGACTTTTGGAGTGCTTTTTCAGTACATTCCAAAGAAATTTGGTACCTACTCAACAGAAAAATTCAGTACTTTTTCTGTAACTCTATTTGACGAAATTGGAATAACTTTCAAAATTTGAAATGCTCGCGCGAATGGCGACAAAAATGACGTAGCGACAGAATTTCATTGATGGTTTGTATAGATTAACTGGCTGCACAATCGCGATCTTGCAGCCAAACACTACTCTAAGAATCAACGCACAGGTAATTGCATATGCATACTTTCCGGGGATTGTTAAAAAACACAAGTGGTTAAAGGAAAAAATTCCGGACCTTCTTGAAAAATTTCCGCACTTTTTCAATATTTCTGGACAACCCCAAAAAATCAGCACAATTTCTAGACTTTCCAGAAATTCCATACTAAAGTGAATCCTGAAGGCGAGTCATCGCGGGGATTTCAAAATAATCTATGAAAAAGAAAAAAAGGAAAGGAGAAAATTCCGGACCCTCTTGCGGAATTTCCGCGATTATTCAGTACATCCGGACCGCCCTTCAAAAATCAGCACTATTTCCAGACTTTCCGGAAATTTCGGACTGGTGTTCACCCTGCATGCGAGTTAACGCGGGGATTTGGAAATTATCTGGGGATGAAGAAAAAAAAAAGGAGCCAGAACGAATACAGAGAGAGGCAGTCTCGAAAGATGAAAGGCGAAGAGAACGCACGAAGGCAGACCGAGAAAATACGAGAGCAGGCGGACGTGCGAATAAATCCCGGTAATTGTTAGTTGATTTCGCGAGCGTTTAAACGTGATACCCCGAAAATTACGAAGAGAAAGGAGAAGGATAAGGGGGCTGAAGGCCGAGGGTGGGGGGGGGGCGAGCT
>NW_017547116.1:3027019-3053464 GCF_001854935.1 Bemisia tabaci
CGCGCCGAGGGGGGGGGGGCGGAGAAAGGTGGCGCGGGGCGGCATGAAATGAAGAATAATTATCGCAAGATACAAACCAATTACGGGGGCGATAAATTGTGTCGCGAAAGCACTCCGCAGTTGAACTAATTTGCTTAAACTGTTATACTTTGCTCCGAAATATGACTGACCCATCGTTGCCGGCTGGACGACTGAGTTAGCTGAGACTTACACGATCTAAGAGTAGAGGTCATACCATCGAAAGGCGATTCGAAAGGCAGCAAGACTAACCCACCCTGCCGTGATAGCGAGGAGGGTCTCAAATTTTCGAAATCGAGTTTCCCCCAAGGTTGCTATAACTACTTTCACGATTCACTGTTTCGCCCAACAATGACAGTGCCATTTCTACTCAAAATTTTGCTAAATTCCTACAAAATCAGAGGAAATATCGATGGAAGTCTGCAAGATGAGAAAATTACCAGAATGGAATGGAAGACATTGGCTCACCTGAAACAAAACAAACAAAACGATATATTAGTTAACGAAGTTTTGACAGATATTCGGTAATTTTTAGATTAGACCACGAAGCTTTTAGGGCCAAAAAGGGCAGCCAACCTATGAATTCAAATTATCCAGAGTGATTTATTATTGTAATAGTTACGACCCGACTTGTGTAAAGCGTTTGTGACTTAATTTTGGCATTTTTCTCATTTTTGCGGGAAAACGCAAAATGCACCTTCTTGGCTATCTTGGTTTGATATTGGAATCAAAAAGTTGTCACCTTTTCGTGTTAGAAGGTTGGCTGCCTTGTTGAGCCCTAAGAGCTCCATATTACAAGTCCGTGCTCTCCCTTTAAGAATTCCTGGATTTCTCAACGCCTGGATGTAACTATTCCTGCCTGCTGGATATGCGTACTGCATATCCGTAAAATTGAAGGGATCGTGGTCCCTAACCGGCACTGAGACTGGACTCCAATGAGTTGAGAACATCTGAATATATTGAAATGTAACTTTTACCCTGCACTGCCATACCGAGGAAAAATCAATTTTGCCAAATTTCCTCTCAGAAATTTCGAAAATATTTATTTTTGAAGAAAGTTATGCATTTTCTCCATAAAATTTCCGAATATTTTAGATAAAATTAGGAAAGAAATTCTCTGAAAAGAAATATTTATAAAACCGTGATTTGTCGAATTAAATTTGGCAACTGCTGTGGGCTCCTAAGACGTTCTTCCTTAGCACGGCAGTATAGGAAAGGTTGCCGCGGATGTTTCAGGCGAAGCTCCCATTCCCGGAACTTGTACCAAATTTCGGAACTTGGGAAATTTTTTTAAATTTTTGGCGGAACTTTTGAAATTTCCGAAATTTTCTGGATCTTTTGCATTTTATGTCTCGGAACTTTTGAAAAACTCTAAAAAGAATTCCGGAACTTTTGACGGTCATAGAGTGAGAGAAATTGGAGCAAAAAAGTTCCGAATCTCGGAACTTTTGACGGACATGGCGTGGGAGCGCTAGTTTCTGGCAGCAATTTTGCTGAAAAACGCCAATTTTTTACAATCCGAATAATCCCGGAAATCAGACAACGTCAGGATGAAGGCTCGAAAGTCGCGGGGTGCTCGCGATCCGTTTAACCTCACCGAATTAGAGAGCGCGGGTTCGGGGGCTCGTCGCTCGTATCGTCCGAATTTATGGACACGGGCGATTCGGGCGTAAATAAAACTAATCAAGATTAATCCCTTTTTAATTTTTTAACGACACGAGCCGCGCCGGATCCCGGGCGTCCAGAGCCGACGGATCCTCCGTTTATTTACCCCACTTAATTGTTTCGCGATTTGTTGCCGCGATCTGCCCCCGTTAAGTGGTGAATTAGTGGTCGTTTTGCTTAATTTCCTCCTCAACGACCGCCGCGGTACACCCGGCCCCTCTTTTTGAAATTATAATGTTCCTCGAGCCGAGAGAGACGGCGAAATGAACCGATGCGTTGAGAAAAATTTGATTCATTACAGTGCTCCCATTTTATGTTGAGATTCCGGAGTTCCCGGAATCATTTCGATTTTCAAAAGTTCCGGGAACAAGTTCCACAATCTGCCCGGATTTAGTTCCGAGGATCATCAAATTTGATCAAATAATTGGCCAAACCGACGAAAAACCAAAAAAATTCGATAACATTCTGAGAGTAACCAGAAATTCCGGAAATTTGGCGGAAAGAAAATTCAAACTGACTTTTTGATGCTTGAAAATTGGAATTTGGGAGCGAATTTTCCACAGAGTATGCATTAAGACTAATTTTACTCCAGATCATTAACATCTCAGTTTTTTTCAAAAACTGCACTCATGCCCCTTGTTCTGCGAACCTCTCATTTCCTCTTGAATCGATAATAAACATAGCTTGAATCAAGTAAGTCTCTGCTTCACAGCAAATTTTTTCGAGAAGGCAATTTCAAGAAATCTTCGGCTTGATTAGTTGTGCTTAAATCAAGACAATTTTTCCAGTGTACATGGTAAGATAGTACTTTTCCGCAAAAAAATATTCTTTTTACGAAGAGATTTGGCGATCTCCAAATCATCATACGCACTGTAAAAAAAAACCACATTGGATGTAGAGTCCAGACTCTTGAAAACATTGACAAGAAAAAGGACTCTTGATTCAATCAGATTTAAGCTTAAATCAAAAGGAAATCCGCTCAAATTAAGAGGCTTGGTTTTTGATTTAAGTTTAAATCTGATTGAATCAAGACTATTTTTTCTTTTCGATGTTTTTAAGAGTCTGGACTCTGGATCCAATGTGTTTTTTTTCCAGTGCGGCGTTCAGATCCTCGAAAGTTGTTGAAATATGCACCGTGAAACGAAGTATGGTCTTGGTCAGCACTCTCTCTCACATCGCGTCGTCGTCGTCGTAGCGTGGGATCAATGGCATCCTGGCCTTGGTTCGATGGCTGGCCCTCGACGAAGAACAAACCAGTTTCCTGAGCAATCAGATTCGAGAAACCAGTTCTAGCCGGGGAGGTGTGGCGCGGGCGCTCTCCTACCTCCTTCGTGCTCCAGGACCAGGTAATAAATTCACCTTGACGACCATCCTCTTCCGACCGCGTTTCATCTTTGTCCGCAGCCGTGCAGTCGGCCGCCATCTTGGGTGGCGAAAAGCTGCGTCAGTCTCGAAATCAGTGATTCCCAAAGTGAATGAAAACCCAGCATTATCCTTCGTATGACAGCTGTAGTTTTCCTGATGAAAATACCAGAAAATTTCGGAAAGTATGCGGTCTCAGGTGTGTACTTCGTCTACACTGCCTAATGCTTCGTCTTCATTGAATTGCATTGTTCGTCCGCATTTAGAATTAAGACTACAGCACAAAAATTGCCCAGTAAAGATATGAACTGGAATTTTACGGCATGGTCAAGTTTTACTTCATTTCATCCAACTGTTTGTTTGACACGGAGAAAAAAGGTCGGTGGTATACACTAGGGGAATGATTGAGTTTAACTCAGCTAGCATAGTTGACGCTTTATATCAATCAAATCCGTGTTATTCAACTATGGGATTGATGATTTTCCCCAAATATAATTGAAAGTATTGCGCATTCGTTGGTTGCTGCACGTTGCGCCAACTACGCGACGGATTGCATACTTATTAGGCTGTTTTAAAAAAACACGCGTGGCACGAGGAAAAAGTTCCGGGGGGGGGGGGGAACTTTTTGGGAGGAATTTCCGAACTTTTTTGGTACTTCCAGACCGCCTTAAAAAAACGGTACTATTTCGGACTAGTAGGCACCCTGGAGACGCGAACATTGGAAGTTAATATTTTTGTGACTTCTCGCGAACCAGGTTGAAAGTTGTTCACCTGGCCGCTGATGTAGTTTCGGGAACTGGGCCACGATTCGGAGCTAACTGTTATCTGATGCGGCGAAGAACTCAATAAACATTTACGGAACTTCCGAATTACCTGTTCAAGACATAAAACTGCTTTACGACGCGGGGGGAGTGAACTTTTACGGCGCAGTAACCGCCCCCCCCCCCAAGGCTCCGATTCGGGGTATAAAAAGGAGAGGGGGGAGGGGGAGTTAGCAGGATTTTGAGACGTTCACCTGATATTACACTCGCTCTTAGAATAGCTCAGTTGATGTTAGGTGAATCCCACACGATGGGCAGTCGGATAAATTGACCACCCCCTCTCTTCACATCATTTGAAGAGATCGACTTGACGACGTCAAAATTAGACAAGTATCACGAATGGTGAGAATAATGCGTCGATGTAGTGAAGAGGAACGGTTTGAAGAAATTGGGCGGAGAAAAGAAAAATTGAAAACAGATTCGACTGAGGCACACGCAAGTTTCTCAATCAGTGGCATGGCGTGCTTCGTGATACAGATTGATCTGCTATTTAAACCTAGGGTAGAGGATCGATAATCAAGGTTTTTGCAACAAACGCCTTGATAATCGATTCTTTACCATAACTTCAAATGGGGAAATATCGATAGTCGATCATTCACTCCTCGCCACTAAACGATAGGACCAGGGTAGTGTGGCATGAAACGTTAGAAAGGCGTGAAAGATTGGGAATTTCAGTGAGATATTTCATGAAATTCCACGAGGCTGTGAAATGTTTCATATTTTTCAGGGGCTAGAGTATGCAACCCGCACTCAAACACACAAAGATAGAAGAAAGTCGCAATTTTTACATTTTTTGAAACATTAAAAGGAAACTGTATTTTTTAATTTACGTCATGCATTTCTGAAATTTCATGAAATATTTCACGAAATTTTGCCACCCTGCGGGCCGATTATTGAAATTGATAGACAAAGCTATAGACAAAGCAGACATAAGGAGTATAGACCGATCCTATTGGTTGAAATATGTGGTTCTCACATACTAAGGGAGAAAATGATGGACTAACTAAAGAGAAGTCTCTCGTGGGTTGCCGTCAGTTAGTCTATTACCTACCTCCTTTGTCCATTGTAATCACCCGATTCCACCAATAGGATCCTTCCATATCCCTTTAGTCATCTTTGTCTATAGCTTTGTCTATCAATTTCAATAATCGGTCCGCTTAATAGGACTCTGTTTTCGAATCCCAGGCCCTCCCGAGTCCACATTCTTAGTATCCCAAGCCACTCCATCCAAGGCAGAATGNGGGGGGGGGGGGGGGGGGGGGGTTAGCGGATTGTCACCAGCCCAAGGGAACAGGTGTCCCTCTCTGTATCTCTGGAAAACATCCCCTTGAACTTAGGAGGAAGTTTACGACTAAATTAACGTTCGCCCCCGCTCCGGAGGCCGCAGGTAGGGTCGGTCCCTCGTCCGAAATTTTAATCAACCCGAGCGGCTGGCCGGACGGGGAGCCGAAAGTGGGATATGATAATCTCGAGTCCGGAGTCGCGACAAACATTTGTCGACGACCGGGAGTCCGGGCGGGAGAGCCGGCCGTGTAACAAGTGTAGTCGCCGACTTAACCTCGCGAGTGGATTAATCTCGCTTTTGAAGTCCCCGGCTCCAGGTGGAGGGTTGTGGGGGGTGGAGGCGGGGGCGGGAGTGGCGGACCCGCGAGGAGCCGAACAATGATATTAGAGAAAGTTTGTGACGTGGTCGTGGTGCGCGATTCAAATATTAGAGTAGCTAAATGGGGGGCCGAGGGCCATGTTGCCGGACAAGTCGTCTTTCGGAACCGAAAATGGACCTCGTTAAGTCGTAACGAAGGGCCGTTCAAGAGTTACGTAACGCACTTTTTCCAATTTTTTTACCACCTCCCCCTTGTAACGCACCCGTAACGCAGCCCTTACCCCGTATTGGATTACGTCACGCGGGCCTAACCTCCCCCCCCCCACTTTTCAAAAAAAATTCAATCGGAAAGGGCGAGATTTTCGATTTTCTGCACGTTTATTTTTGAAGTTCCTGCAATCGGGAGGATTTGTTCCGTTTACGTGACGCTAAACTTGACCCCCCTCCACCTTGAAATGCACTGCAACGCTTGCTGAAACCCAACCTCCTCTCCCCCCTAAGTGCGTTACTTGATACTTGAAGGGCCCCTAAACAAGGAGAGAGCTTGAGAAAAGTAAAGGTGCCTTCAATGTTTTGTGTATGCAACATAGACTGCCCTCATTAACGAATAGTTATATTTACAGGCAATACGACGGGGTTTCTAAATATAACTGGTCATGCGTACCAACGCAGAGAGTTTAAGAAAAGTGTAAACGCCTACAACACTACGGTTATGCAACATGGACTGCCTTCGAGCACGAATAGTTGTATCCAGACAAGTGTTAATGCGTTCCATGATAGCAGGGCTGCTGTGTTCGAGATGCAAGCGCAAAAAAACTGCTTCCCGTGTAAAGCTACAACTTTCTTCGTGAAAAACATGCATGTTTAAGATAGATAGACCGACCAGGCGAGACGGTTAAAACCTGGAAAAAAGTCTGTAAACCACGAAACCGTTAAATCTATTTTCACTTATTTTGTGTTAACTTTATCTGCCATCTTTATCAAGATGTTATGAAACCTTTTTCTTACCGATGTTTCCAAATTTTGATGCTTTTACTTATCCACGACGGCTGCTTCGAGCAACCGCTCATCGTCAGGTGTTTAAAAATTCTAAAAAACTAAAATTACAATACGCTTTCGTGTTTATTTTCCACTTACTAGTTTTTTTTTTTATTTTTTACGATTAAATCCATTTTCCTTCTTTCGGGGAATTTCCCAAAACGTTTTAGGAAAAACCCCTTGTATGATCCTATTTTTCCAAGAATTTTTGAGAGTGTAAATTTTTCTTCTCTTCATCGGTTTTCGGACTCGGGAAACACCCGCAGTTTCGCGGGAAATCGCAGTAAAGGAGGACTTTGGAGGCAGCTTGGCAACGAGGCGCGGAGAGGTCCCGGGGATATTTTCTTGACTAAAAGGGACGCTAGGGCCGGGCTATAGGTGACAGGTGTTCGGGACAGAACGACGTCATCTGCAACTACCCTTACGCCGAGGGGATTCGAATTTCCTCCCGTCCCCCACCCCCGGTTATAAATGAGACCATTTACACTTCCTGCAAACTTTGATCCCTGCAGAAACCGATCGCCTCACGTCCTCGACATTTTTTCTCCTCCGAGGAGCCGAGGTTTCGGCCCGACCAATTTTTTCGTATCTAATTTTAGTTATGAGTTCGCCCCGGAGCCCCGTCCCGCGGCGTAATGGCCGTGTTGTGTTCGCTTTTTTTCGAATCATAACCGGGTGCCGTTATCCTTTCTTCGGGTTCGGTAGATTTGTTTTCGGTGCGGGGTGCTTCGCGCCGTTCCGAAGGTGCGGAGACGTTGCCGATACGAGATTTTTTTTCTTCTTCTTTTAAGCTTTCACTGGAGAAAAAAAACACATTGGATCTAGAGTCCAGACACTTAAAAACATCGACAAGAAAAAGTACTCTTGATTCAATCAGAATCTAGCTTAAATCAAGAACCAAGCCTCTTAATCTAAGCGGATTTCGTTTTAATTCAAGCAAAAATCCGATTGAATCAAGATTATTTTTTCTTGTCAATGTTTTCAAGAGTCTGGACTCTAGATCCAATGTGTTTTTTTTCCAGTGTTCGATACGTTGAATCACAGAATCCAATATCGAGTAAAACTTGAATATAAGTGCATGAGGAGCTGAGTTCGTAGTATTTTTCACAATATTTTTCTGAAATTGGAAATTGTAGAAAAGGAGATTTAAAAGTGGCCGTATCTCACTAAATTAAAAAAAAATAAAAGTCGTTTTTTGTGTGTACGTCTGTTTCGATTTGCTTTCTCATTGGTCTTTTGATTAACCAATCAGAAACCGCCATTGAAAAACCCCGGGAAAAATTCCGAGGGATCGAGATGAGAGTAACATTTAACAGTGGACGTAATTTAGCTAAAAGGACCACAGACGTGAGGGGAAGATGGGATGTGCTCGTGCAAGCTGCATAAGAAACAATGTAAAAGCGGGCGTGATTACTTCTGAGAAAACGGGAAAGTGGGATTTTACATTAAATCAAAAAGGATTGAGAAGCCCTCGGCGAGTCGCGCCGGTCAGCATGAAATGAATGAAACATATTAGCGCCTACAAGACTGCATGAATACTTCACGCATTGCGTCAAAAACAGTGCGGCCCGCAGCGGTCGGCGTGAAACGCATAGCGGCTACAACACTGCATGAATACTTCACGCATTGCGTCAAATACAGTGCGGTCAACAGCGGTCGGCGTGAAGCGCAAAGCGCCTAAAAGACTGTAGGAACACTTTACGAATTGCGCCAAACCCATTGCGGTCAGCGCGATGCAGCGGAAGTTAAAATTATTAAATCACATTTATGTTTGTTCTTTCATAATTTTTTCGTTCATTTCTTCAAATGGAAGGCCTCGCCCACACAAAGATAGGTATACGGAACTTAACTTTTGCGCAAAGTTTTGTGAACTTTTGCTAGTAGTGTTGACAGGGTTTTCGCAAATAATGCGTCCAACAAGAATAAACGCGTCTAATGCACCCCTCTCCCTTTTGCACGTTCACTTAATGGTTTTTATTGATGTTTCAAAACGAATGATTAGAGGGCGGCAAAATGCAGGCGGCCCATGGGCGGTAAGTTGATAAATCCGGCCCTGTTTGACGGAGTTATCAGTTCTTGAAGTTACCAAATTTTTTCCAACCTCTCCCATTGACTCGATCCACTGTGCGTCGTCGAGAGCCGAGCTCGGTCGTCTTCGCTGACGTCACTGGGGCTTTTTAATTCCCATTCATTCTTACGGACCTCAAGGAACGAGCACACCCCTTATTTCTCATCCATCTCTGGCTCCCGTCACCCGTCTTGACCAGAGGTGGATCCAGCAATTTGGCAACAGCGGATTTCCTCCATTTAAACCTATGCTAAATAATCGATTCTTGTCGGAGAACCTGGCCCCTCCACGAATCGATACATTTCCATTGGTTAAAGGGGAGGAAATCCGGTGTTGCCAAATTGCTATTTACGCCAATGGTCTTGACTTGAAATTGACGTTCACTTCTGACCACAGATCATGCGTCCACTTATCCATAGATATTAACGCCTCAACACAATTTTCCTGCCGCTAAAGTTGCTTAAGCCAACTGAAAGGCCTCCATGAACAGACTGGTGATCCGGAGTGACAAATTGATTCACGCGTCAGATTGTTGAATCGAAATCGAATGATCTTAATCGATAAATAGCATTGCTGAGATAGGAGTATCGATTAAGGTCTTCGATAACGTTTCGCAACAATCGACACGGAGGCACTTTGGAAAGCTGTTAGGGGACCGTGAAACTTCGGGAACTTTCCGACTTTTCTACTTTGATGACTCTAACATCCGAACTTCTGGGCTTGTGAGCTTGTCTTCGAGGCTCGATTAATCCAGGGATTTTTTCCAGAGCTTTTCTTGTCATAAGGAAACATTTTGACGCTGAGAAACGTCTTGTTAGTGGATAAGTTTATTAGAGGCAGGTCATATTCCAGAGGAATCGAGATTTGTACATCATATGGACTACAGTTTGCAATTGAAATCTACGAGTTCTTGTTCGTTTTTAAGAGACATTATTTTGATGGCCAAAGTGCGAAATCACGTATCCCCGTTTGCGACGTTGCAGACTTCCTGTCATTCTCTGTTTTCTCTTTGGAAAATTAGCCAATGTTATTTCTTGAAAACTCTTCTAATTCATCTCCTTTATGAGTGGAATGTTCTTTATCAATTTCAAGCTTTAAATTTGGCTTCTTTCTCATCGAAAAAATAGAATACAAACGAAAATTCGGAGACATCGCAGTGAAGACACGTGGTTTTGGACTTTGGCCCTTAAGTACTTCGTAACGCACTTTTTTCACTTTTTGACCCCCCTCCCTCTTGTAACGCACCCGCGTAATGCAGCCCTACATCCTCCTTTTGACTTACGTAACGCTGGCCTGGCCCCCTCCCCCAACTTCTCGAAAAATCAAGAAAACGCTGAGAAAATAGTTTCAATTTCTTGCATGTTTTTTTCGAAGTCTCAGATCTGTTACAGAACGCTGGGCTTGACCACCCCCACCCCCCTTGTAANCCTCAACCCCCCCCCCCCTTAAAGTGCGTTACGTAATACTTGAACGGCCTCTTAAACATGCACAAACGCCTCAGCGCAAAATTCTGATGAACCGACATACCTCGGAGCACTATAAATCTTAGCCTGTCTAGTGGTCCATTGAACGATGATTAGAGGGGTTCGGCCGCGGATGGAGCGGCCCGCCCTTAATCCCGCCGTGAGGGCGCCTCTCTCGTAAGTCAGCACAATAAAGGGGCGCTCACGGCTCACGTAACCGGGGCCAACGAGGTTCGAACGACGGGGAAAGTATTCGACACCATTAAACTCTCCTCAGGAGGTGGCGGAAGGTGAAACGGGAGGGGCTCTCGGAAAGTTTTTGTTATCAGCCGACGGAGCCAGGAGGGGCGGGGGGAGGAAGTCAAGACGCGGGTCCCGTTTGGGCAGCTGCAGGGACACAAAGGGACGGCCGGCGGGGCGGAGGGCGCGGGGGGCGGCTAGTTTTGATCAATACTAGTAGGTGTACTTACAAGGCGAGGTATGTAGGTGGACACAGGTTGGAAGAGGGAGGGGCGGGAGGGGGGANGGGGGGGGGGGGTGGGGGGGGGGGGGGCTCCAGCTGTGCCTCCGATGCGGTCATCCGGCCCACTTTGCACCGGACTTGAGACATGTCGTTAGGGGGTGGATTCGTGGGATCCGCGCTGCCGGATTTCGGGGTAGATATCGCTCGGTTTGAGTGGGTGCCCCGAGGGGGTGGATGTCGGTTGATTGGGTGTTTAATGCCGGCACGTGCGAAACTGCGAATGCTAAGGGTCGTATTTTAAAGTCGTCTCTTGAAAGGTTCCTTTCCCTGAGACGCCCTATTCGGCTTATATTTTAATAAAGGGAGGTCTCAGGATGCCCTCAAAATAGCATCAGAAAAAGTACAATGATTGCAGACTTCAAGTGAAGCTCAGCAGCAAAACTTCGGAGATGTATATTTGCAAAGAATTGCAATGATTTGTTTCTACAGAAAGTACAAAATACGGATGAAAATTTTCACAAACTTTAAGGAACGTGTGCACATACTTGAAAATTTACAAAATTCGAAAAATATTTTCTCTCATATTTCGTGTTTTTTGCAGTAGTAAATCATTGTAATTCCTTTCGATGACCCATTTCCAAAGTTTTACCGCTTGATTTTACTCGAGGTTTACAAAAATTGTCCTATTCATGGTGTTATGTCAATGATCTTTATAAACCTTCCTTTATCACAGAAATAAACCATGTGGTATTTTTTATGGAGAGGAGCAGTTTAAGGCGCGACTATGAATACAACCCTTAATGTTGCCTCAACTTTGGTGGCTTTTTAGTTTCTACGATTGGACATTAAAGACGGATCTCTATTCGCACGCTAAAGTTCTTGGCACTTGCGAAACGTTCCTTTTATAACTTCACTGGAAAAAAAGTAACTTGGATTCTAAGTCCAAACTCTTAAAAAGTTTGACAAGAAAAAATACTATCGATTCAATCGGACTTTTGCTTGAATCAAAATGAAATCTGCTTAGATTAAGACGCTTGACTCTCAATTCAAGCAAAAATCCGATTGAATCATGAGTATTTGGACAGCGTTAGCATAAAGGAACCAAGCCACATCAGCTATTGCCAAACTGGCAAACTGCGCAATCCAATTTTTTACAAGAATTCGTTTCTGCAGATTCCCTTGACAAGTTTGAGGAATCGGTTTCGTACTATGCAGAAAATTCACTGAAATTTGCACCAATATCCGCACAACCGTTTCCATATAAAACTGTATATTGCCTCATTAAATATGGCATCAGCTGATATTGCTCGGTTCCTTCCTGCTTGACGCGGTCCACTTTTTCTTGTCAAACTTTTTCAGAGTCTGAACTCTGGATCAAAAATATAATTTTTTCCCAATGTTCATCTTTAAGCTACTCTTTTTCACCTTCTTTTCACCTGAAAAAACATGAACTTGGAATGTGTTCGGAAACGCGTTCCTCGACATAATTTACGATCTAGAGTCCAGACTCTTAAAAACATCGACAAGAAAAAGGACTCTTGATTCAATCAGATTTCAGCTTGAATCAAGAACCAAGCCTCTTAATTTGAGGGTTTTTCCTTTTGATTTAAGCTTAAATCTGATTGAATCAAGAGTCCTTTTTCTTGTCAATGTTTTCAAGAGTCTGGACTCTAGATCTAATGTGTTTTTTTTTTCCAGTGTAGGCAAATCTTGGATCCGCGATAGATCTATTCGATTAGGATTGGCAGCTTCCCGCCAAACTCCATGCGTTTGAGGGCGAGACTGATCTTGACCCGCTAGCCCCTGTCAGACTAGCTGACGCAACCAGCATGGCCTGGCTATATTTACTCGGGCGGTAACGAGCCGCGAACGGGCGGCGGGGGAGGGGGGGGGGGCTGCACTAACAACGGATAATAAACGGAGCGAACCTGTGATCCCGACGGCGAAATTAATCCGAATCGAGCGAATCGTTAAATATTTTCTTTGGCGCCGGAATCTGTGTCGAAGACTCGGGGAGAGCGACAAACGCCACCGCGCGCGGATCCCTCGATGTTTTATTGACGTCCACGCGATTGCAACTGCAACCGCCTCGCCGCCAAATCATCCCCGTAAAAAATTTGATGCTATATAATGGTCATGGGCGAAAAATTTGATTGCGCTCCTTTAGGGGCCGTCCCTAAATAACACAACGCACTTTTTCGGCAATATTGACACAAGCAAACATAGTCTTTCGTTACACTTGTGAATTAAAGGAAAATGAAAAGCGCAGGTGAAAGGATACACGGCACTCGGTTCTTCTTGCGAAGTCAAGAAATCAGTTGGCGCGATATTTTTCTGTCTGTAATGGGGTTTGATTTTGGTGACTTTGAAAGTCTAATTCTCACTATCAGCTGAAATTAGATTAGATGAAAAGAAATGTTGAAAAGTTGGGCAACAACCCATTGAAGCATCGGTGCCACCACTTAGGAGAGTGCTTAGAGAATCCCACTTGGGCATTTCATCTTTAAAAGATGTCAAAAAGACTAGACAGTTTGGAATTTACGAAGTGGATTCAGGGAGTCTACTGATACTCGGTCATTAAATTTCCTTGCGTTTTCAGTACCCTTTCCCTGTTTTTTCCTTACCTTCCCGAAAATTCCTTGTTTTGAAGATTCTCAGAAATCCTTGCTTTTTTCTTATTATTTCCATACCTCACACGCATTTTTAAAACTGTGACGGATTAGGCAAGTGAGATGATGGAATGACAAAAGAATACACGGAAAGACAGGAGAAATCGAACCAGGGTTGGTAAAAGAATTTTGTGAGGAAATTGCATATGCCCAGGACTCCTTTCTGGAAACATCACGAAAATCTCAAATTTCTGGACCTTTCCACGGAAAATCTGTACAACTTCCGTTCTTCCGTATCGACCTTCCGAAATATCTGCTTATTTAGTGTATCTGTACTTGTTCAGTGTATCCGTACTTTTCCAGTGTATCCGTACTCTTGCCGTACAGTAGACACCCTAATTAGATACACATTTTTGAAAACAAAGGATTCTGCGATGCTTGGGATCAAAATGCAACTTTTTCGGCGACTGACTTCCGGTTTCCCAGACCTCTAGGAACCCAGATTTTCCGGCAAATGTTCACCCCTGACCCCAAGTTAGGATCCAATCGAAGAGTTTGGCAACGCGTCGACCTTGATAGAGATTCGCTGGGAATAGCGAGCGACAACTTCATTTCCTGGGCGTCCCGGCGCGCGCGGGAAACACGGTCTTCGCATTAAAGATGGGTTAAAATAATGAAACACCTATTTATTCTGCTGCACCTACGACCGGACTGCGAGTGCAACCGGCTCTCGTGCCAGTACTCGCCGTTGACGTCACCGCAGCAGAAACAACACGCTCGGCCTTCCTCATCGTTTTCGTTTAATAATGCAGGTCGACCAAATAAAACCGCAAGCCAACCCGGTTAATTCTCAAGGTTATTACTCGTAATTTCGATTTGAAGACACGAGAAGACTGCCATGACCGACACGAGCAATGAGGGCCAAATTACAGACTCGAGTTTTCTTCAAAACGCGATTACTGACTGACGGAGTGCCTCTGGAAGGAGAGCACGGACAAGGCGGTAATTTTGAGGTTAAGTCATGGCGAGCTTTCATGGCCGAAAAAGGCAGCTAACCTATGAATTAAATTGTGCACTTTGCAAAAAGGAGCCCGCGCGATTCCAATGTTGTAAAAATGCTGCTTCTTCATAATTATCTAAAAAATCTCCCCGAATAGCAAATATTTTTGGCTTCCCACCAGGGCCGGATTTACCAAATTGCCGTCCATGGGCCGCCTGCATTTTGCCGCCCACTAATCATTCGTTTTGAAACATCAATAAAAACCATCAAGTGAACGTGCCAAAGGGAGAGGGGTGCATTAGACGCGTTCATTCTTGTTGGACACATTATTTGCGAAAACCCTGTCAACACTACTAGCAAAAAAAAAAGTTCACAAAACTTTGCGCAAAAGTTAAGTTCCGTATACCTTTCTCTGTGTGGACGAGGCCTTCCATTTGAAGAAATGAACGAAAAAATTATGAGAAAACAAACATAAATGTGATATAATAATTTTAATTTCCGCCGCCGCGCTGCGTTGACCGCACTGTGTTTGGCGGAATGCGTGAAGTATTCCTACAGTCTTGTAGGCGCTATGCATGTCACGCCGAACGCCGCGCTAAACGGACTGTGTTGGACGCAATGCGTGAAGTATTCATGCAGACTTGTAGGTGCTAACATGCGTTACATGCCGACCGCCGCACAGTGGATTGAGTCAATGAGAGAGGTCGGACATGAAATTTTGGACAAAAACTGCAAATGTTGATGTTTATTTTGTCACATTTTAAAGTTCAAGGGGTGAGACTGGAAGAAAATGTCACGAGAAAACCAATGGAACCACTTGCAGAACATCAGATTTTTGTATAAACGGAGTTATAAGCGTTTAAAGTTTCCAAATTTTGTCCGACCTGTCTCATTGACTCGATTCACTGTGCACTGCCCTTAGGGCTTCTCCTTTTCATTTCAAATCCTCATCATCATTGCTCTCTACGCCGCGCCGCTCCATGCCAAATTGCGTGTTTGGTTTCTCTCTTAACTCGACTAATTAAAGGTACTGTCTCTTGTATCACCGTAAGACGCTTATTTCGTTTGTAATTTTTTTTCTGAATCCGGTTTTTTTTTTATACCTACATTTAAAAAAAATGCAAAATTTGCCGCCCCCAAATTTGCCGCCATGGGCCGCGACCCATCTGGCCACCCCCTTAATCCGGCCCTGCTTCCCGCCAAAAATTGTTTAAGTTTAAAGGAAAACAATTGTGCAAATTTTAAGACGATACATATATATGTATCAAGTATTTTTAAAAGAAAATAAGAAGTTGCACGATTTTAAAGACACTGTAATCGCGCTGGTTCCTTTTAGCTGAATGCGATCCAATTCAAATTATCCAGAGTGAATTAATATTACAATTGTTAGAGCCTGTTATTTGTAAAGCACGTATTTGACTTCGTTTTTACATAAATTCACTAATTTTTGCTGAGGGGTGTTCATTTCTGGTCCAGCGAGGATCATGGGGCCGGCCAATGGTGCGGCGTACTTTGCGATATATCGATTGATCTGCTATTAAATCTACAGAGAAGGATCGATAAACAGGGTGTTCGCTACAAACACGGTTGGTAATCGATTCTTCTCCATAGCTTCAAATAGGGAAAACTCGATAATCGATAATCGATAATCGATCATTTACACCTCGCCACTGGAGCCAGCATCGGGAGTACGGCACCTACTCGAATATCCCCAATCCCGGGAACATCCCGATGAAATATATCGATGCTCGGGCGGGGGAGGGCGCATTTCCAAGGGATATAAGAAAGTAAACGATCCATCATTCGGACAAGGGGGAAGCCCCGCGCGACACTTGACCCGCGCAGGGACAGGTAAGACCCCCGACGCCACCATCTTGGAATCCCGCTACACCCGACACTCGAGCCGTTAGGAGGAACGCCGTATGGGCATACCCGTGTTTCCGAACTGCCTCCGATAAATATTTATTTGCCACGAAACTTTCAGCTGCTTTTCCTTGGAGACTTTCAGCTGTTTTTCCGGGTCGTATTCATTGTCGTTTCTGGACAGTTCCTTCCCTTTAGAGGACTCATACAGAAGATGAAACTCCAAAACCACCTATCTCGTTTGCGGTGTTTGAAAATCTTCGATCGAATTTCAGTTTGGTAAGGGAAAACAATTCTACATCATTTGAAGATTCACATTTGTCAGATCATCATATTCGTCACCGGTCGAAGTATCCTAAGCACCATGCGACGTTTCAAAATTTCTGCCGCCTTTTGATTTTCTAACAGGGAAATTGGTGGTTGAATCTGTTCGAAAATAGCATCGAATTTTGTCTGCAGCACAAAGAAAATTCAGTGAAATTTTCGGACAGCTGCGTAGAACAATTTCTCTGCTGTAAAAAAATAGAATGGCCGTGGATATTTCGAAACTTCGCATGGCGCTTGTGATACTTTGGCCTGAAGGTGACGATATCAAGATTTATCACATCCTTTGAGCCCGTAAGTACACTGAAAAAAACCTCCGGCTCTAGGAACCGGAATTACGGGCTGTATAGCACTACCGTGCGTTTCGGGTGAGGAGACCGTAAGTTCCGCAATCGGGAGCAAGAGCATAGGCCTCTGAGCCGGGAGCTCTTTTTGCTATGGGTTGATCCGGCTCCTGAATGCAGAACTTACGGTCGCCTCATCCGCAACAAAAGGTAATGCTATAATATAACCCGTACTTACGGCTCCTGGAGCCGGAGCTTTTTCTCAGTGTACGGCTTCCACGGCCGGGTTTTTTTTCAGTGTATCAATATAGCCAACTCCTCTTTTTGCTCTGGCTCAAGTTTGCAACAGACCCATTGCTTAGTTAGGCAGGAGTTCTACCATCAATGGAGATGTTGCATTTGCGAGGAATTTGCGAATTGACTGTTGATTCTTAAGTAAAAGTTCGCGAGAAACACGATGGTGCCACTGGTTTTTTCTGAAATCAACTCCCAAGCTCAAAAAAAGCTCTCAAGTTGAGGCCAAAATGGAGGGGATATCCCACCCTACCCTGAGAGTCCACGTCTACATCAAGACAAACTCTCCATGCAAAGATAGGGAGCAAATACATTGACAGGGCAATACATTTATTTGGGGACTCCAAAACTGAAAACACGGCAACCCTGCTAATGTATTTGCTCCCTATCTGTGCATG
Source organism: Bemisia tabaci (assembly GCF_001854935.1). Taxonomy (NCBI): domain Eukaryota; kingdom Metazoa; phylum Arthropoda; class Insecta; order Hemiptera; family Aleyrodidae; genus Bemisia; species Bemisia tabaci. The sequence continues at coordinate 3,044,293 of NW_017547116.1, forward strand.
GAGAGTTTGTTTTGATGTAGAGGTGGACTCTAAGGATAGCGTGGTACATCCCCTCCTTTTTGGCCTCAACTTGAGAGCTTTTTTGAAGCTTGGGAGTTGATTTCAGAGAAAACCAGTGGCACCATCGTGTTTCTCGCGAACTTATACATAAGAATCAACAGTCAAATCGCAAATTCCTCACACACGCAACATCTCAATTCATAATGAAGCCAAACATGTTGTGAAGAAATTCGACAACGTACGGACTTTAATGCGGCGTTTTTACTCAGCGCCGAAGCAACGCACCGCAGCGCGCATCGGGACGGGGCAAAACGACACTTCATAACCGATATAAATGATGGCGTCTTCATCGGCTCCGAATACCTATCCCGAAACAGGAGTAATGGATTACCCCCTCCCTCTCCGCCGAGCGTCCGCGGCCGGTGTCCCCGAAAAAGAAAAGCCCGGCTCTCGGAAAGTTGTGGAGGAGCTCCCGGGCGTATAAATCATACCCGAGTTTCCACGTTCCGGCCCCCGCACCCACCCCCGTCCGCCCTCCCGCTTAGCCCGTCCATAGTTGCCAGATAGTGCTGAAATTGCAGCAATTTTCCTAATTCAACCCCAGGTAAGATATCTTCATTTAATTGCATAATCTGGCAACTTTGGCCCGTCCGACGAGACGTCCTTACGCACGTTGCCGTCCTGATGTACCGCATTTTCCGCGTCCGCTATTTCTCCGGGGTCCCCACTGAATGTACTTGTACTATCGTGCTTGATAAGAATGCTATATGAGCTTTCAAACATTTCCACTTTTAATTTGACAAATCGCGAACACTGAAAAGAAAACTCCGGCCGTGGAAGCCGTACTTACGGGCTATATCAGTGCTCCCATTCCATGTCAGTGGCGTGGCGTGAATTGCGATATATCGATTGTTATGCCATTTAAACCTATGAAAAAAGATCGATTATCAGGGTGTTCGCAGCGAACACCTTAGTAATCGATTCTTTACCATAGTTTCAAACGGCGAGATATCGATATTCGATTATTCACGCCACGCCACTGTTCCATGTCCGTCAAAAGTTTAGGGATTCGGAAATTGTGTGTCCAATCCCGGGCTCAGAGGCCGAAAGTACCGGGCGTGGCACCCGGAGTAATCAAAGCTACAGGTCCAACACCTGGAACTTTCAGCCTCTTACCCCGGAACGGACGGAATGTCTATATAGCCAGTAAATTTTTCTTCAGTGAATTTTTGGCGAAATTTGCGAATGTTTTTCTTCCAATTTTCCGGATGCTTCAATTTTATTCGAACCTTGCCTACTGATCCACTGAGCGGGTGCCTTGAGGAAACACGTAACCGCCACAGGGGCGGATCCAGCAATTTGGCGACACCGGATTTCCTCCATTAAAACCTATGCTTCATAATCGATTCTTGTAGGAACACTTGGCCCCACTAAGAATCGATACATTTCCATAGGTTTAAATGGAGAAAATACAATGTTGCCAATTTGCCGGATCCGCAGTAAAAATCGACTGTTTGAGAAAATACTATTTCTGAGGGTGAAGGCATCTTACCATCGGGCGATTCAACCAAAATTGCACTTTAAATGCATTTTTTTAACATTTTCTCTAGTGGAGAAAGGGCGTGAGTTCCGAGCTCACCTCCAGTGGAGCCATTCTCGGGGTTTCAGCCGAAACTCATCCGAATTCCGTTCGATGTGACAAGAGGCGGTGAAGGATTTTCAAGGGGTGAAAAACGCACCTGCCTTCGGAGTTGGCCAACTCCATCACAAAAGAGGCCAAGTTTTATTCTAATCCGTCATCATTCAAAACTCCCCGGTTCTATCCTCCGCCTCCCCCTCCCCTCCGTACCCGGACTCGGGTCCGATGGCCGTCTCCCGGATCACACGCTAAGCCGGAAAATCTATTTCGCGACTTCCTCACGTATTTCAGGAAAAATGCACGGGAACACGTCTGCCGAGAAAAGAGGAGATACGCAGGGGGCAAAAAGACTTGTGCTCTGTGGCCGTTGGACTTAAACTCCGGCTTCTCCTTCTACACTGTTTTTCCTTCTTCTTTTCTTCTTTTTTGGGAGCGGGAGATTCAAATTTTTCGTGATTATTGCAATGTAAAAACATTATTCTCTTAGTCGGGAGTTAATTTTATTGATTCTCAGTGCGCAAATCGTAATCTACGTGACATTTTGAAGGGGAATCGTTGATCAGAATGCTTATTTCTTGCCTTGCCTAATGACAAGTGATCCATTTCGGATGTGCCATCGTGTTCTACCAGGAATTTTGAGGAGGAAACATATATCGTTTTACTGAATTCCTCTTACTTTGTCTGGTGGTCCATTTTAATTCCAGCCGTAGCACAGAGCGCAATCTAGTGGTACGGTGGATACGACCAAAATCGACGATTTTTTCATTGGAAATTGACACTTCGGGAGGTCATACTGGATGAATAAAAAAGTCGTGTCTATCCGTGGAACCACTTTTTTTGTGCAGGATCCAAGATGGCGGCCAAACGTTTTTTGGAAGTGCTATATCTCTGTTGCCGACTGTCCGATGTTAATATTCTTTTTTTAAAATAAAGCTAAAAGGGCCCAGAGTATGAATAAAATATACAACTTTCGACTTAAAAATTCCTATAATTTCGAAGCAGAATGACTTTTAACTGGGCAGGAAAATTTTGGCAGGGCTTGGGCTGTGTAGCGGCCGAGAGACACACCTCACACATTTTCTAAATTTCCCCTGCGCTTCGGGATTGGTCCTCATCTTCCTTGACGCAGGTTAATGGTCAATTTTAAGGTCGATTCAGGAGCAGAGAGAGCCAACCACGGAGAAAGTCGAAAAGCAAGTCAAAAGGAAAGTCGAAAAGAAAGCTGGAAAGAAAGCCGAAAAGAAATCTGAAAAGAAAGTCGAAAAGGAATTCGAGTGGAGCAGAGAAAGCCAGCCACGGAGAAAGTCGAAAAGCAAAGTCAAAAAGAAAGTTGAAAAGAAAGCTGGAAAGAAAGCCGAAAAGAAATCTGAAAAGAAAGTGGAAAAGAAAGCTGGAAAGACAGCCGAAAAGAAATCTGAAAAGAAAGTCGAAAAGGAATTCGAGAGGAGCAGAGAAAGCCAGCCACGGAGAAAGTCGAAAAGCAAAGTCAAAAAGAAAGTTGAAAAGAAAGCTGGAAAGAAAGCCGAAAAGAAATCTGAAAAGAAAGTGGAAAAGAAAGCTGGAAAGACAGCCAAAAAGAAATCTGAAAAGAAAGTCGAAAAGGAATTCGAGAGGAGCAGAGAAAGCCAGCCACGGAGAAAGTCGAAAAGCAAGACAAAAAGAAAGTCGAAAAGAAAGCTGGAAAGAAAGCCGAAAAGAAATCTGAAAAGAAAGTGGAAAAGAAAGTCCAAGCGGGAAGACGACCGGAAGTGGCTGGGAACTTTTCCGGGGGCGCCGAGACCGTTGCGAGCCGAGGCTCGGTGATTGATGGAGGAGCCGAGAAGTTTTCGCCACTTTTTGACGAATATTAATAATTCTCATTAACTGCCTTTTCACTTTCGGCGCTCGGGATCTTGACAAATGTTCCTACTTACGCCGGAGTTGCTCCGCTGATTGATTTATCGGGGCAAGTTGAGACAAATCGCTCTCGGGCCCAAGAGTTCATTGGATGCGTGTTAACTTACCTGAAACATAAAACAATTACGTTAGGGATCCGAGTTTTGTTTGATGTAATCGAGTTGGGGAAAGGGGACTTGGGGTGAATTGGTTAAGTTTGATCTGAACACACTTGTGCTGTGCAATGAAATTAGCTTTACCTACCTCCTTTCCCACTAAAGATGACGAAGAAATCGAAAGAAATTAAAAAATGCAGGGTATCTACTCTGCCGTATGAACATTCGAGAGTTGCCAAATCTCCCTTGATAAAACATGTATTTTTGACAACATTCAAGCATATTTTTCCTTGAAAGTTTCAGATATTTTAAATTAAATTGCGTACAAAACTGCCTGAAAATTTTGGAAAATAACATTCAAAATTTTCTCAATAAATTCGGTTTTTATCGGAGGAAACGTGGCAGCTTCTAAAGGCTCTTACGGCGTTCTTCCTTAGCACGGCAGCACTGAAGTTTAACTTTGGATTTTCCAGATATTTCAAATTAATTGTCTAGATTATTTGCGCTAAAAAATTGACAATCATTTGATTTCGCGACACGGGAAAAAATTGCTAGGGGTTATCCCCTAAAATTGTGGCACTACCCAAATTGATTGGACGTTACAGACACTTACACGTACCGCAACTAAAGTTTACGATGCTGTATTATTATGTTGACAGAGTTTCCATAATAGAGAATTTGCAGGTGTCTGAAATTTGATGAATATTTAAGTGGAAACCACTAAGTGAACTGGACACGATGATACCCTTGGTTCATGAATTGAACAATTATTGGAGAAGATACGACAAAATTATCTAATCTGCTAGAATACATGTGTTTAAATGAGAAATGCCGCCAGACTAGTCACTAGGCGGTGCATTTTCTCACTTTTAAATCTATTCTTATACGATTTCCCATGTCAGAAAAAAATTATAAAAAATACTATGAAATCAGCTCTTTTTGCACTCTCAGATGAAGCGATAAAAAATTGACATGCAAATTTTCCATTGCTACATTTTCTGATTCCTTGACTTTCCCTAACTCCAAAATTTTTGAATCCCCCGATTTTCCCCGACATTCGAATAAAACATTCACCTGTATCTGTTCCTTTGAATTACACTAAATTCTGCTACTGCTCGTGAAATGTCCTGACTCTTTCTTTGAATTTCCAGGTTTTCCAGACAGCGGGAAACCCTGGCTAAGGAACTCCTTAAATCTACCTTGATCGCAATGAAAAAAAAATGAGGGACCTCCTAAGAAAAGAGGCTATTTATGAAACGGCTGTGAATACAGCCCAAGCCCTTTCCTTCACTATCCATCATTCACTAAATTGAGTCGTTTTCAGTTTTACTCTTCGGTAGTAAAAATGTTGAAAAATTAACCTGACGGTCGCAAAAAACGATGGCACTGAAGTTAGAATCCAACGACAGTGGTAGATTCGCATCTGCGAGCAATCTGCTCTTATCTTCCCCAAATCCGAAAATAGCGGCGGGCTCTTTTTTACGGGGTTAAAATATGCGAGGGGAGAATAAAAATACACGGAGAATCTTGAAAATGGGACGGATGGAGCCGATCCACGTACAATTCAAGCGTCGCCGATCCGCGAGAAAATCCCCGTATTTCCCACGAAGAAAAAAGCCGAATACAGGGTGTCTCAGGGTGAACGTTCAAAAATTTCAGGGGATAGTCTGAGGTAGTATTCCTTTAAATTAAGAGCCCCTGCGTAAATATAAAAAATAACAAAAATCAGAGTGTTTACTATACTGCCGTGCTAAGGAAGAACGTCATATGAACAGTCGAGAGTTGCCAAATTTCCCTTGATAAAACATGTATTTTTGACGAAAATCATGCACATATTTCTTTGAAATTTTCAGATATTTCAGATTAAATTGCGCACCAAATTGTCTGAAAAATTTGGGAAATAATATTCACAATTTTCCCAGAAAATTCGTTTTTTATCGAAGGAAACTTGGCAACGCCTGAACGTTCATACGGCGTTCTTCCTTAGCACGGCAGTATAACAGGCTGGCCAAAAATCTTTACTTTTACAGTACATTCCAGGCAGAACGCCGTATGAGAATTCCAGAGTTGTCAAATTTCCCATTATAAAATATGTATTTTTGAGAGAATTTATGCATATTTTTCCTTGAAATTTTTAGGAACTTCAAGTTGCGCACAAAATTATCTGAAAAATTGAGGGGGAAATATTTAAAACTTTCCCGATAAATCCATATTTTATCAAAAGAAACATAACACTTGGAGGCTCATGCGGCGTTCTTCCTTAGCAAAGCGGTATATAGACACTCTTAGCCTTGGGACACCCTGTAGAAAGGTTTCCGCAAAAACGGCAACGCCGCGTACAATTCGCTCAGTGGAACAAGAACCTCCCGGGTCAGGAGCGGATTTCGGGGGCCTCAACCGGCTTGCCAAAACTAAATTTAACCCTTTAGGAATAAATTAGAGGCGAGCCCTTCTCTTTCACTCAATTTAAGCTGTCAAAATTCGCGGGCTGAAATACTAATTAGGGGGCCCCGGAGAGTGGGAACGAGGAAAAAAGGATAACAATGTAGCCGTGTCTCCACCGCCGCGCCCCCGCCCCCGCCCGCCCGGCAACGTTGACAGATCGTGCGATTAAATGAAGATACTTCACACAGGTTTGAATAGGGAAATATTTATTTTTGAGCACTGTCTGGCAACGATGCTCCGCGAAAACCGCGCGGATTAAATAAAATTAAATAAAATAAAAGCGAGCGCGAGTCACCGGGTTATGTGTCGACCTCTGACTCGTAAATGTGTCATCTTTATTTCGTCTCTTAGCCTCGTGTCATACACAGGTAGGAATGTGTCATGGTTGTGGCGTGTAGCCTCAACTGACGAAACTTCTGAGAAAAAACAAATGAAAATTATTACACCATTAGGGCTCGGAGGTAAAAGTGCCCGTAATGGTTTTTTTTTTTCGGCCACAAAATTTATACTTACAGGGCTGTCATAAAATTTAGAGATGAAATTCCCTGACATTTCCCTGACACATTTAAGTAAAATTCCCTGACAATTGTGGATATGCACTGGAAAAAAAACACATTGGATCTAGAGTCCAGAGTCTTAAAAACATCGACAAGAAAAAATACTCTTGATTCAATCAGATTTAAGCTTAAATCAAGAGCCACGCCTCTTAATTTAAGCGGATTTCGTTTTGATTTAAGCTTAAATCTGATTGAATCAAGAGTCCTTTTTCTTGTCAATGTTGTCAAGAGTCTGGACTCTAGATCCAATGTGTTTTTTTTTTTTTTTTCCAGTATGCCATACGACCAAGAAGACATGATTTGAAATAGTTTCCAGGCAAAATTTATTTTTTTAGACGTCAAATCCATTCTAGAAAGCGCAAAAAGGCAAATTAACAATTTTCTCTGACACTTTCGACGTTTTCCCTGACATTTCCAGGTTTTCCCGGTGTTCCCTGACTGGGGCACCCCTGTCTATACTATGTAGGAGAGCTAAATTGTCATTTTTCCTCTTGGTGTGTCATTGAGTGAAGCTATCGCAAACAACTAGCAATCGTCAGTCAATTGCAATCTGTTCGTGTAGGGGAAAAAAAAGTAAAACATCAAAAATAAATAATAATAACAAGGTAGAAAGCACTGGTTCTATTTTTCGGGATTCGCACAGACTCATTTTGTCTAGAATGCACGGTACCAGCTAGCACACTCACGAGTCCGTGTATTGAAATCAGTGACATTTGTTGGGTTTGACTCAGGTAGGCAACTAAACTAACTGCCTGACAATGCGGGAAGTTTCACAGGATTTGAAGGCGCTCTAAGCCGAGTTCGCTCTTCTGAAGTTCTTCATCAATGTGTGCACTATATCTATGAGAATTATTACAACGTGATTAACGAAGGCCAGGGGTCATGAGGTTTTGTTCGATTCAATTTTGATTTGTGTTTCCATTTCTGACAATAGAGTATTCGAAGAGTGACTTGTAGCAACTAAATGCGTCTTTTTGAAGTTAATGGGTGAAAGGCAGTCCCGTCCTCAACAGAAAATAACCTCCGTCAGCTGAAGCTGGCGCTTTTTCGTAAATTCGGTGGGCTGGACCTTAAACACGATAAAAAAGAGAGAGAAAAGGGGGAGTTTAAAGCCACGTATCTTTTCGCGTGCGACCCCTCCGCATTTAATAGACGTAAGTGCACCGTATCGAAGAAAAAAACTCCGTTCACAACGGCAGATTCTTGGTAGAATGGATAAAAGCCCCAGCGCGTCATTTTACCACCCCCGAAAATACGCACGTGAAGGTTTCCGAAGAGACCACCCTTAGATTCCCAAGCAACTTTCAGGGGGATGAACCAAGCGGATTGGATTGAAATCATCACATCAGCTTTTCTCTCCGAGGATTTGCATGCGGTACCGTTTGGAAGGCACCGTTAAGGTGTGCCCAATTTTCAGTTCTTTGATTTTTAACATGTTAGACTCAGGGAAATGTTAACACAATGAAACTTGTCTAACTGTTTGTTGACATGTGGAGCCAGAACGGAGCCTAGTTTTATTTGGTACGCAAAATCTAGTGGGCCACTGGACAAAGTATGAATGATTAGACTAAATATTGCAATAAGGAGCTCCTTTTTTTGGCTCATTGACTTATAAAAGCACCCATCTGAATACGAAAATCCATGGCATATGTGCTGTTTTTAAAATAAGCGAGAATGTATTCCAATGGAAATGATGACGAGGACTTCAGATGAAAAGGAGAAGCCCTCGGCGCGGCGATCGGCATGTAACACATATTAGCGCAAACAAGACTGCACAAATACTTCACGCATTGCATCAAACACAGTGCGGTCATTGCGGTTAGCGTGAAACGCATAGCGCCTATAAGACTGCGTGAATACTTCACGCATTGCGCCAAACACGGTGCGGTGATGGAAGTTAAAATTATTAAACCACATGTATGTAATTCTTTCATAATTTTTCGTTCATTTCATATAAATGAAAGGCCTTGTCCACACTGAGACAGGTTTACGGAACTTAACTTTCGCGCAAAGTTCCGTGAACTTTTGGTAGTAGTGTTGACAGGGCTTTCCCAAAAAATGTGTTCGACACGAATAAATGCGTCTTATGCACCCCTCCCCCGCTGGCACGTTCATTTGATGGTTTTTATCGAGTTTCAGAACGAGTGAGAAGGGGGCGGCAAAATATAGGCGGCCCATGGGCGGCAAGTAGATGAATCCGGCCCTGTTCACTATTTTTTCGGTGCGAATTTTTTTCGAGATTCCCCTTGATCCGTTAAAGTTGCGCACCGCGCAGAGAGACGGTCGGGTTCCGCGATTCGCACCTCAGGACGGGGCCCTCGCGGCAGGGGCAGGAGCGGGATATATTTAGAAATTTCGGGACTCCCGGATCGGGATTTCTGCCGTTTATAACGGTGACGGCACCTGTGACGTGCCCCCCCTCCCCCCCTCCCGTCCCCGGCGTGGAACAAAGAATTCACTTCCACCTTTGTCCTCCTGTCCTGTTCTTGCGCCATCCACGTAACTCCGACTTTGACTCAGCCCCCCCCCCCCCCCCCCCC
>NW_017547116.1:3053570-3071306 GCF_001854935.1 Bemisia tabaci
GGGGGGGGGGGGGGGGGGGGAGGGAGGTTGACGAAAGAGCTTTTCTTCGTAGATATTTTCTTCAGCGACGAGGCGTGAACGATCGACTTTCGATACCTCCCACTGGAAAAAAAAAACACATTGGATCTAGAGTCCAGACTCTTGAAAACATTGACAAGAAAAAATACTCTTGACTCAATCAGATTTTTGCTTAAATTAAAAGGAAATCCGCTTAAATTAAAAGGCTTGGTTCTTGATTTAAGCAAAAATTCGATTGATTTAAGCAAAAATTCGATTGAATCAAGAGAATTGTTTCTTGTCGATATTTTTAAGAGTCTGGACTCTAGATCCAATGTGGTTTTTTCCAGTGCCCCTTTTGTAGCTATACTACGCTGCCGTGCTAAGGAAAAACGCCGTATGAGCCTTTGAAAGTTGCCAAATTTCTCTTGATAAAACATGTATTGTATTATTAACAAAATTCATGCACGTTTAATGTTTATCCTTGACATTTTCAAATATTTTAGATTAAATTGCGTACAAAATTATTTTAGAAGTTTGGAAAATAATATGCACAATTTTCCCAGTAAATTCGGTTTTTATCTGAGGAAACTCGGCAACGTCTGAGGGCTCATACGACCTTTTTCCTTGGCACGGAAGAACAGTATATAAAGAATCGATTATTAAGTTGTTCGTTGCATGTACCCATGTTTATCGATCCTTTCCTATATAGATTCAAATAGCAGCTCAATCGATATATCGCAAAGTACGCCCCTGCACTGAATGGGTCCCGACGTAACGATGATGGTCAACATCCTCCGGATCACAGTATTAAGGTTCGAGGTCCTCGAATTCGTGCGTATAAAGACAAGTATCCACGCTCCATCTTAAAAGCGCGTAACTAATGATCAAGTTAAGCCATGTCACGCATATATCCGCATGCAATTCAGGGCCCGCGCCTTACTGAGCTGCGTCTTAACGCTGAGAATATGCTGACTGAGGACAGACCTGGGAAACGGTCGGGTGCATAAATCAAATCACAGGTTCGAGCGATAAATTAGGAGGTGGTGGAGGGTGGGAGGCAAATTCCGACCCCGCCCCCGCCTTCCCCGTGATTCCGCCGACCTGTAATGAGATATCTGGCATGGTAAGTCAAAACCCCGTAAATGCACTTGAGACCCTGTATCATTGTTGCCAGTTACAGGGTTACAGGGTTCATTGAATTTCCACGACTTTCCAGGGCCTGTAAACATAAAATTCCTGACTTTTCCATGGCCTATAATGATGTCTTTTTTTACATTATCTTACTATTTTACCTTATAAATATAAAGTCATAAGAGTTACCCGCAACGCATAACGCTTGGGGCGCAAAGCGCTTCGGGGGTAGGGAGAGGGGGGAGGGTTGGACCACGAGGCGTTCGAGGGGCGTAGCTTTTTAGTTTGTAATTAAAATTGTTTCAAACAATTTTTTTAGCACGAAGCCCCTCGAAAATATTAAAATCCTAAAATCAAAATTTTTCAAGCAGAAGTTCTAATTTTCGTCGGTGGTGTGTGTGAATGCGGTACAAAATAATTGATTTTTCTGGCCAGAATGCAGGAAGACTAGGCGAATTTCAAATTTTCGCAGCAAAAGTACCTGCATTTTCAGGGTCACGCAAAATTCCCTGACTTTTCCAAGTTCCAATGACTTTCCAAGGACTCGCAACTCAACGGGCTGATTCTTAGATAGACAAAGCGATCGAAGAAGTAGACGAAAAAGAATAGAGCGATCCTAATGATTGAAACGGGAGGTTTTTATAGACCATGAAGGAGGAAATAATAGAATAACTATAGGGTCCTTAGTTGGCCATTAGTTTGCCTATTACTTGCCTCGTTTGTATATTGCAACCAGCCACTTTCACAGATTAGAGTGTTTCATTTTCTCTATGTCTATTCGATTATCATATTGCCTATCAATTTCAATGATTAACCCACTGATGAGAAAGTGTTGGAAAATCAGCACTTTTCCCCGGTCAACCGCGTGTGAGACATCCATAATTTATCGCACATTCTGACAACCTTGCCCAGAGTAGAACCGCGGTTTTTACACAGCGGGGTATGTGTGCGCAGAAGACATAAAAAAGAGAGGGATTGGGGGTGGCGGAATACCTGAGCGACGCGGAGTAAGACAAGTTTCGGGGAATTCAGGGATAAGGGGCACTTAATCGGGAGGAATTAAAAGCAGGATTCCGGGGGACACATTCGAGGATCCCCGCGTCGTGGGGGGGGGGGGCGTCCNNCTCCCCCGGGGGGTGGGAGAGTGAGTGCGGCCAGTAAGTCGTAATTTATTAGCTTGCCGATGGTGGGAGCGTGTTTGCCTTATGGTGCGAATCCTGAATTTTGTGAAACCTTCATGCTTGGAATGACGTCATGAACTACACCACTGTCTTGGTAACGAAAACCACAGTACGAGCATTCGAACATTGCCAAATTTCTCTTGATAAAATACAAATTCCATAAAAAATTTAAAATTTTGAAATTTGTAAATTTTTGAAATTATTAATTCTACTATCGGGCGCCCGGGAAGCGTTTCAGATGGTCTTCCTATTGATGAGGCAGCACATGCTACCCTAATGAGGTGCTATACACAGGNGGGGGGGGGGGGGGGGAGGCACAAGAGAGTTTAAAGAGGAATTTAGCCACAACCTAACCTTCAAGTCAAACAAAAACATTTGCAACGGGTGAATATTTAAAGCTTGTGGTGAAAAACGTCAAAATCGGGAATCACTGTTTCTCGGCGTTTCTTAGCCTCCTAAATGCATCTCCTACAGTTTCAAAAAATTCATGAAACTCCGTAAAATTTCACGCGAATAAATTTCATGAAATTTTGTGTCTCTGAGCGATATACTTGTTGAACAAGTTACTTCTTACAATACGGCAACTGTGGGCTATGGCTTTGGCCCATAACTTGGTGCTTCAATTCTCCGTTCGTAATGAAGTCCTATGGCCGCTCATCCGACATGGGAGGCACCGTCTCGACGACCCATCAATTTATTCCCCCTCCCCCTCCCTCCGCCTTCCTACCACCCCCACCATCACTCTATCGTGGTCGTGATCACGATGGCCATCTTCTTAACCGCAACCGGTTTGACTGCGCGGACCGCATTACTCCGATTCCCAGACAAGGCTTGACCGCGAGATGATGACCGTTTCGTCTACGAAGGAAATGGTGAACCGTGCCTGTATACCGACGATGCTCTTTAACAATAACCAGACGCAAAATTAGCAAGAAGTCCTTTTCTTTTTTTTAAAGAAAAAGGGGGGGGGGGGGAGACAGAAAAAGAACTGACAGGAGTTTCTGAAAAGACTGCCGGTCTTTGATTACTCCAAAAGTGGAAACATTAAAAATATGAGAATTTTGAAAAAAAGAAAGTCACACGGTGTGATGTAATGCGGTGGTCACTGCATGAAGTATTGCTGCCGCTTTTAGCCAAAAGACTAACCACACCGATAAAATAATGCCCTCCTCGAAGGAAAATACTTCGCAAGCCGAGAGTAAAAGTCTTTTATGACTGTATAATGTTTACCAATATTTTTAACTTTTTGCCAGTCATTTTACGATTTTTTTTGTCGAACGCTGCTTTACTTTCGAGTGCCGTGGTTTCTTTGCCCACACTGAACACACAAGTTAGGACCCTGCAAAATTCTCTATTCCTGAGGGAGAGGAGGAGAGGGGATTCAGGTTCCTTTTTGTCCAAGACTATGATATATAGGCCTTGGTTTTTATTCTTTATTAAATTAATTTTTGATTTTATATTCAGTTGAAAATGAGGTGTTGTCAGGACCTTCAAAAGTCCCGGCCTCTTGAACTTCTGAATTTTTAGCAATCCATTTTTAGTGCGTTTTTTATCATTCGTAAATAAATTTTACGAGCCGTTACGAATTGTCTACTCACGATTTATTTTGAAGGAAGGGGGTAGCCCTTCCTTCCCAAAAATAAACCCTAAAAAATATAAAAAGCCGGTAAAAAATCCTATCAATGTGCACAGATTCATGAGCATCAGGAGCAGTGTGCTCTTCCACTAATTTAAGAAAGGTGTACACAAACAAGTTAGTCAGAGAGGGAGCATCCCCTCGGAGGCAGCGGGGGCGGAGGGCGGCGGGAAGGGATGAAAGGCAAAGCGGCCGGAGCCGNGGGGGCGGCGTGGCGGCGGCGGAAGAAAAATAAGGTGGAGACAGCAAATTGATTGTAAAGTGTGTGCAAGACGAAAAGGTTGTTGGCTCCTTCGTACCTCGCACGTCGTCCCTTCCACCGACGGAACTTTCAACCTTACGAGACGCAGCATCCCTCTTCCACCCTTGCCATGTTTCCACGAGGAAAAGTTACTGTAATTTTCGGAGATACAACTATTACAGCATGGGAGATGTTAGCTGGCCTACCTTGAGAATTGAAGGCGAAATAGCGGTGTCTGAAAACATGCTCTCTTCGCTTCGTGCCAATTCTGCCTCCTACTTATGGTCCTAAATTAATGGTAGATTCAATTTCTAATTACCTCCCGTTTTCCGGTCTCCGATTTGGTATAAATTATCGCCATAGAGTTTCTTCTGGCTGCATTGGAAATTCGTGTTTTCCTTGACTTTTACCACGGCATAATGACCGGTTAAAGTTGGTATGATGACCGGGAGCTTTCGCGACCCGTAACCACCAAACTAATAACTTGTTCGACTTTTTCACAGCTGCTGTGTGAAATAACCGATAGGAGTGTGTAAAATTACTCCGGGCATTTGCGACTTTACCATGAATTAAGATTGAAGTACCAGTAAAAGCTGGTAACGTTCACCGACTTTCTTTGGAGTGTAACATATAATGAGAGTTGGTTGCATTCACTGGAAAAAAACAAATTGGATCTAGAGTCCAGACTTTTGAAAACATTGACAAGAAAATGGACTCTTAATTCAATCAGATTTAAGCTTAAATCAAAAGGAAATCCGCTCAAATTAAGAGGCTTGGTTCTTGATTTAAGCTTAAATCTGATTGAATCAAGAGTATTTTTCTTGTCGATGTTTTTAAGAGTCTGGACTCTAGATCCAATGTGTTTTTTTTTTCCAGTGTTCATTAAAATCACAGGGAGGTCCTGATGGCCGGTAACCAGCGAGAGAAATAAAAAAAAAAAATCAACTTTTTCTCTCTTTCCCTTTCATTTCCTTCCACTATTCTTGTCTCTCTCCAGTCGTGCGAGTCATCGGATCCTTTTGGCGGTCCGAACCGACAACGCGACCGGAATCCTCCTCCGTTATCCGGGCGAATCGGAACGGAGGCGAGCAACGTCAAAACTAATGGTACGTTATTCCGAACAAGAGAAATGTAGCCGGCGGGGGGAGCGGGGGGGCGGGGGGAGGGGCGTCTGGGGGCAGGGACGCGGGGCGCCAGTGCCCAGATGACTTCTTCCTCGTTTGTCACTGTCTTTCCTGATACGTTGACGGCCACCCCCCCCTCCCCCGTGCTCCGGGATCTCACCAGGACGTTCGGACGTCTTCGCGTCGACGTCGTCCTTCCGTTCCCGTTTGCACCCTCCGCGGACGCCGCGGAAAGTGGGGCGATATCCAGTGCAGAGAGATAAAGGGGGCGGTGTTGAGGGGGCACTTCCAGATGCTCAATCGGCGATGACTTGTACCTGATCAAAGATCGGATTATTGTTTTTTACTGACTTTGCACTGATGTTGTAGTTTCCCTCACGAAAGAATGTAACTACATTTCAATGTTGCCAAATTTCCACTCGTAAATTGAATTTGGACCCATTGGCAGACCTGGCAAATGGAGATGTTGCACCACGGGAAAAAAAGGGTAGTCGACACAATCAGCGGCTGGTTAAAAATGCGCCAGCTACCGTACGGTAGTTACGATAACTACCGCGGTGGTAACTGACCCGGTAGTTACATTAACAACCATGGATATTGATGTAACTACCGGGTTAGTTGTGACCTTCACTGCGGTAGTTATCATACTTACCGCACGGTAGCTGGAGCATTTTTAACTAGTCGCTGGTTGTGTCGACCCTATTTTTTTCCGTGACTTGCGATTTGTCTATTGATTCTATTGTAAAAGTTCGCGAGAAACACGATAGTGCCACTGGTGAGATTGTATCGATATCGATTGGTTCAATACGTAAACATAGCCTCAAAAGTCAATGGAGTAATCTGAGTGAACGGGTTTCTTGTGATGGATTTTTTATTCTTCCGAGTATAAACTGGCAATGAAAAGGAAAATTATCCGGAATTTTCTCATTTGCAGTTTCTTACGTGAATCCTAAAATTTCTGTTTGAGGTTATGTTCCATTATTTTGAACCAACCGATACACGAACCATTATTGAAAACGATCTATGACAGTCCATCGGCAATGAATGCGCCGATCTCCAAAGAGGATGTATTCACTGGAAAAAAAGAAAAAGAAAAAGAAAAAAAAAAAACACACACACACACACATTGGATCTAGAGTCCAGACTCTTAAAAATATCGACATGAAAAAATACTCTTGATTTAATCGGATTATTGCTTAGATCAAGAACCAAGCCTCTTAATTTGAGCGAATTTCCTTGTGATTTAAGCAATAATCTGGTTGAATCGAGAGTATTTTTTCCTGTCAATGTTTTCAAGAGTCTGGACTCTAGATCCAATGTGTTTCTTTTCCAGTGTTTCTTAAAAAATAAGAATCGGAAAAAAACTAAAAACCGCAGCTGTCATTTCCAAGCTCGACGATTTAATTCAGAACTAACTCGATGGTCCACCAAGATATCGCACACCATCAAACTCGCGCGAACAAAGCTACACGCAGGCCATCATCAAACGAATAACGGGAGGAGGAACGATCGAAACAAACGGGGCGCAGTGATAAAACGCGGGGCCCGAAACTAGAACATCAGGAGCCCGATGTTAATTCGAAACTAATGTTTCGCATAGCGCCCATAAAACACGTCGAGATAAAATATTCGGATTCCGCCCGTAATTCATCGACTCAGCACGCCGCCAGCCGTGCCAAACCCGTCGACAAATCCGCGTCGCTGGGCAAGAACCGCGCAAGTCAAGCGGAAACTCCGGGTAGATACGAGGTTTTCGTTCACGCGGATTTTCGGTCCCTCGGGCCGGATGGAACCGCGTAACTTCACTTTAAACAGTGGCATGGCGTGCTCTACGATATATCGATTGTTATGCCATTTAAACCTGTGGAAAAGAATCGATACACATGGGTGCAGCGAAAACCTTAATAATCGATTCTTTACCATAGGTTTAAATGGCATAACAATCGATTTATCGCAAAGCACGCCACGCCACTGCTGGAAACCTCCTATGTGAATACGCGGTTCTGACTTGGCACACTTTTGGTCCCTCAGGCCGGATACAACCATGTTCCTCCGATAGCTGCGCAACGTAGATACGTGTTTTTTTAAGTTATGATGTGAGGATAAATCTTCTTTTTCGGGGGTGGTTGGCAACGTCGCGGGGCGCGCTTTCGTCGAGTGGGCGCCCCCCGCGCCCCCGTCCCCCCGGGGCCGGCGATTATGAAAAAAAGACGAAGTTAATGTCGCTGGATGGTAAAACAAAAGGGAACAACACGGACATAAAATATGATAAGGTGTTCGGTTAGCAACAAATTAAACTGCAGTAAAACCAGCCGAGGAACAAGGCGAAAAAATTCGGGGCTCGTGACAAATCGTGACCCGCGATCTTAATGGACGGAGCGGGATCGACCTTGATTTCCGCTGGGGGTCCGGATCGGATGAGATCGAAAGCGGGCGTGCTTCGCGATCCACCGATTGATCTGCAATTTAAACCTATGGAAAAGGATCGATAAACAGGGTGTTCGCAACTAACATCTTAATCATCGATTCTTTACCACGGCCTTAAATAGGGAAATATCGATGATCGGGGCGTGCTTTGCGATTTATCGATTGATCTTCAATTTAAACCTATGGAAAAAATCTATGAACAGGGTATTCGCAACGAACATCTTAATAATCGATTCTTTACCACGGCCTCAAATAGGGAAATATCAATAATCGGATCGGATGAGATCGAAAGCAGGCGTGCTTTAATTGCGATTTATCGATTGATCTGCCATTTAAAACTATGGAAAAGAATCGATAAACAGGGTGTTAGCGACGACAACTTAATAATCGATTCTTTAACACGCCTTCAAATGGAGAACTATCGATAATCGACCGTTCACGCCTCACCGCTGATAGGGTTTTTATTTTGATGGACAGCTCGCGGAATGAACGGCAAGGCCGGTCTGAGCCGCAATGTGTCTATGATTGCTTTTGTTGTGGTATTTTTAGCAATAATAATTCATAATTCTTGCTATTTTTAATCCATGCGTAAGCTCGTCATGTTCCCGATGTGAGAACTGCGAAAACTGACGTCATTCTATGGATGAAATCTATGACCGTGTTGCGCTTTCCTGGAAACCACGGAAATGCACATGGCTGAGGTGTGCTTCTTTGAAATGCACCACTCATTTTTGTTAATAAAATACGTTACGCTAAATGGAGTTTTAGACCCAGAGAGAATTTTTGCTCCAGATCCTCATCCTTAAACGTAATAATTAAAAATCTATTAAAAATATTTGGAATGTGGAAACAGTCGTTATACTCTTTAAAATTTGAGTCTCGTGGAGGGAAAAACCCTATTTTTCTCAGTTCAAACTTGGTGCGATTTGATACGTTCCTGATAAAATCGGTCCACCGAGTAGTAACCTAGAAGTAACTTCTGAGTATAATCTTTTCGTATTATATGCTGCCGAGGAAGGGAAAACACGACATGAGACGTCAGGGGTTAACTTCCCTTTGATAAAACACGAATTGTAATCTATGTAACTCGTCAATTTTTTCCTTCCAATTGTTTTGGAGAGTTTTATTTGCAGTTCAATGTAAGAACCTGAGAACTTCAAAGAAAAATAACCAAAACTTTCCTAAAAACTTGATATTTCATCGGAGGAAATTTTGCAACTTTCCTTTAATAAAACATCAATTTTCCAGAAATACCGAGAATTTTTCTCTTCTTTTCCGGAGGATTGTATTCGCAAATCGCGATATGATCAAAAGAATCGAAGAATTTCGCGGAAAAATACTGATAAATTTCCTGAAAAGTTAATAATTTACGAGAGGGATGGCAACTTTTTAGGCATTCTTCCCTAGCACGGGAGTGTGATTAAACAGAATTTCGCCGAAAAATATTGATAACTTTTCTAAAAAAAAATAATATTTTACAAGAGAAATGGCAGCTTCATAGGCACTCTTTTCTAGCACGGGAGTATGTTCATGGAGTTTTTGTTCCCTCTTACTAAAAGGAATTTATAACACATATACTTCCAGGTAACTTTCCCTTCCTAGATATCCGAGTCCCATCATGATACACACGAGCTGAAATGGTGGCTGCGGGGAAATCGGGCAATAGGAGCCCACAGGAGCGTCGCGGCGCCCATGAGCGACCGGTAGCGGCCGATGCATTAAGAAGCGTCTTGGTGTCTGCAGCCCGGCGCCAACCAGACGCCCCCCCCCTCCCCCGCGGCGACCGGAGCTTGCTCAGCTTTTTCCAAACTTTTAAAGGCCCCCCGCCCGCCCCGCGTTCGACCCCCGGTCGCGGCGCCCGCACTGCTGCACGGCGAGCAACCCCGCGAACCCAACCTGAGAGTCCTGGGACGCTATCGGCTCTACGGTCAAAGCTGTAGCTGTAGCTATCGGAGCGGCGGCCACATCGAAAATCAATGGGCCTTTGGAAACAACTTCTCTTGCTTTCCATGAGAAATAGATCGAGTATTTTCCCGATTAAAGACACAATTGGTCCATAGAAACCGTCATATATGCACTGGAAAAGAAAGTCGCTTGGATCTTGAGTCGAGACTCTTGGATACATTGACAAGAAAAAATGCTCTTGATTCAATCGGACTTTTTGCTTGAATCAAAATGAAATCCGTCTTAATCAAGAGGCTCGGCTCTTCGATCAAGGAAAAATCGGATTGAATCAGGAGCATTTTTTTTGTCAGTGTTATTAAGAGTCTGGACTCTAGATCCAAGCGACTTTTCCCCCCAATGTATTTAATTTAACTTAATTTAGAAACTTCATGGACAGGGCCGGATTTAGGTGGTGGCCATATTGGCCGCGGCCCATGGCGGCAAATTTTGAAATTTTTTTAAATGTAGTTATAAAGAGAAATCGGATTCAGAAAAAAAAAATACACAAACGAGAAAAGGTGACAGAATCTCTCATTTCCTGAGAGTATATCTCTAATTTTGTGATCTTTCTGTGATAAAATAGACAGCACCTCTAATTTGTCGAGTTAAGACTAAGAGAGAAACCGAACACGGAATTTGGCCTGGAACGGCGCGGCGCAGAGAGCAACGATGACGAGAACTTGAGATGAAAAGGAGAAGCCTTCGACGCGGCGCGGCGGCGGTCGGCATGTAACACATATTAGCGCCTACAAGACTGCATGGATACTTCACGCATTGCGTCAAAGACAGTGCGGTCGCTGCGGTCAGCAGCGGGCGGCGTGAAGCGCATAGCGCCTACAAGACTGCATGAATACTTCACGCATTGCGTCAAACACAGTGCGTGCAACAGCGGTCGGCGTGAACCGCATTACACATACAAGACTGTAGGAATACTTCACGCATTGCTCCAAACAAAGTGCGATCAACGCGGCGCAGCGGCGGAGGGTAAAATTATTAAACCACATTTATTTTTGTTCTTTCATAATTTTTTCGTTCATTTCATATAAGTGGAAGGCCTTGTCCACACAGAGATAGGTTTACGGAACTTAATTTTCACGCCAAGTTCCGTGAACTTTTAGTAGGGTTGACAGGGCTTCCACCGAGGAAAAAGATTGGTAGAACTTACCATTCCGTCACGCCGTATTTCACACAGCGTTAATACAGAGTCAATTCTGCCAGAAGAAAGGTAAATGTTACCATATATTGGTACAGGTAACCATTCCTCTGGCAGAATCGACTTTGAATTCACGCTGTGTAATATACAGCGTGAAGGAATGGTAAATCACTGGGAAAAAAACACATTGTATCTAGAGTCCAGACTCTTGAAAACATTAAAAAGAAAAAGGACTCTTGATTCAATCAGATTTAAGCTTAAATCAAAAGAAAATCCGCTTAAATTAAGAGGCTTGGTTCTTGATGTAAGCTTAAATCTGATTGAATCAAGAGTATTTTTTCTTGTCGATGTTTGTAAGAGTCTGGGCTCCAGATCCAATGTGTTTTTTTTTCCGATGTTCTACCAATCTTTTTTCTAGGTGTCAAATTCGTAATAAAATTGAAAAAAGGAATCCTGAAATAATTAAAGGAAAAAAAAAGCAGAAAAGAACAGCTATCTCCAACTTGAAGATCCGATCGCCGATGTATCAACGATAGGCCAAAGGGTATAGAAGCAACCCGACAAAAGGACGGACATAAAGATGGTAGAATTAGTGGCCGTTCGTCAGGGCATGTGTCCGACTGTCGATGCGTTAATTCGCCTTCCGCGAACACGCCATGCAACCCCCTCGACACGTGTTTCCTCGGCGGGGAGGAGCTCGGCGCGGACGCGAGCGAATGATAATTTATGGAGCTCCTCGAGCGGGTCGAGCTCAAATGCCATCGATTCGCGTCTTCGTTCGCTTGTTCCGTTTGTTCGCGGTCCATCGGCTTGCGAGTCAATTAATATCGCGCTGCTCAACTGGTGCGTCTCGCGTTGCGCGAGGTTTCCTTTCAGACTCGGTTCCATGTTTCGACATATCGTCACCTTCCGGGCAAAGTATCACAAGCGCCATGCGACGTTTGAACATTTCCGCCGCCATTTTATTTTTTTACAGAGAAATTTCTGGTTGAATTTGTCTGAAAATTTCACTGAATTTTAATGGCAGCACAAAGAAAATTCAGTGAAAGTTTTGGACAGCTTCGTTGAACAATTTCTCTGTAAAAAAATAAAATGGCGGCGGAAATTTTTAAACGTCGCATGGCGCTTGTGATACTTTGCCCGGAAGGTGACGATATCAGGATGTGTAAACAGAGACAGTATATTTTTAGGACCCTACATAGACTGATTTAGAGACTACGTCATCTGTGCAATATCGAAGTCTTGGTTCAAACCAAAACAAATAGTACAACCTGACTTAACGCCATGTACAAATAATTAGTGAGTTAATTTTGTTAATTCATTACAATTGAGGCGTTGGGTGCAAGAAGAGCATTTCTTGGTTGCAGTGTCTCAAAATCTTCGATACTAATTTATATTTTAGAGAGGAAACTATCCGATGAATTTTCTGAAATTTTTCATTTCAGCGCCGTAAAAGCATGAAGAAAATTCAGCTAAAGTTTCAGTAAATTCCATTTATTTGCTTTACTAAAACGGGTGAAATGATAGCAAAGATTCTGAGACACCGAAATCAAGAAATGCCCTTTTTGCACCCAACGCTTCAATTGGTCGTTGGAAGGTCATGAATCAATTAAGGCCCCACTAAAACGAGACATTTCGATTGTAAAAAAAACTTGGGCGCATTTTACCACCGCATGACGCGAATCGAAGACAAGGGTATATGTTTGTTCACAATTATTGAACTATGACGTGACCACTTTCTTTGCAGTGCAAGTCCGCCCCTGGATACAACTATTCGTGCTAGCCATGTTGCATACGCGGAGTGATGAAGGCGATTTCGCTTTCGTCAAACTCTTTACGCGAGTTTGTCCGATTTAACGAGGCTCATTTGGAACACATTTTGCAATTAGAGACTACAATTTTTGGCTCAGTTTAGAAACAACGTATACGTTCACGTTACGTATACGTATACCATTACTTCCCGTATGCACACAAGTGTTCATACGGATGAGCCAAAACTTTTAGTACAGAGTTAATTGGACGACAGGGCTTATCGCGAAATGCAGTTACGCCTTTATGTCAGGAGGGCGACGGATCTATGTAGATCGAATGCGTACCTCCTTCGCCGAGACAAGAAACGGGGGAAAAAGTACTGATCATCCATTTTACGGTAAAATTCCAAGAGGAGCCATCAACTCAGACGCCCCCGCCCTACTCTCTCCTAGTCAACAAAGAAACTCAAGGAACGGGCGTGCTCGACGTTGGGAACAAGAAAAAATGGACTCCAATAAAGAAGCCCGGAATCGTGGAGTCACTTTATAAAACGCAGGTGTGTCGGACTCACGAGGATGGGCCTTCGATCGGAACGGGGGGGCAACGGGGGAGGGAGGGCCTCGGAATCACCCCCTACGACGCGCGGGGCCCTAGCGGACGAGGGAAAGGAAGGCGTTTTTAGGAATTTAATTGGAGATCATTAAAATCGGAGGAATATATAAATCAGGCCGAAGGTAGACAGGTTTTTCGAAATCGCTTCGGGATTGTTTATTTTTAACCGGCTCACCGTGCCGTCCCTCGCTGTCGTTACCTTCTTTCCTCCTCCCCCCCGACCCCCACCCCCTCCGCCCGGCGCCGTGAATGGCGGTGCCATTTTTTTCGCGGCGATTGGGCGTTGGCGCGCTCGAGGGTTCAAGGTGGTCCAGCGCCGGTCAAATCTCTCAGGATCCGCATCGGCGTTAACTGTGCCGTTATTGTCTTTGTGGATTTCTCACAGAGCGAAAATACAGAAATGGAGAGATTGAAAGCAAATTTTTTATTGATTCATCTGAAAGTACAACAATTATCCAAAATCGCTCTAAAAACTGCGCAAGACCAATATTTTTTTTTGTCCCCCCGAAAATAAAGATTTCAGTATTATTATGGGTTTCTTGGCATGAAGTCCATGGAGAACTGGAGAAGTTTTCAAAATTCATAAAATTTGACTACGTCCCATTATGAAATTTCATATTATGTTGCTTTCATACAGATTGTATGCAAGTATGTCATCTTATGCTTCCATCAGTTTTTTTTTTTTTTTTTTTTTTTT
This sequence comes from Bemisia tabaci, assembly GCF_001854935.1. Classification (NCBI taxonomy): domain Eukaryota; kingdom Metazoa; phylum Arthropoda; class Insecta; order Hemiptera; family Aleyrodidae; genus Bemisia; species Bemisia tabaci. The sequence continues at coordinate 3,067,469 of NW_017547116.1, forward strand.
TTTTTTTTTTTTTTTTTTTTTTTTTTTTTTTTTTTTTTTTTTTTTTTTTTTTTTTAAATTTATTTGTACGTTTTTTTAATGCACGTTATGTAATTTTGATGAGTTTGTTATACTTCTTTTTTTTAAAAATTTTTATTAAGTTTATGAACACAAAATGGAAGTTAAACCGAAACTGAAGACGAAAACAAGAACTAAAAACCTAATCTTGCCGTGCCGTGCAACACCGCAAGTACAAAATTCAGCAAAATTCGTATTTTCTAGGGAACCATTTAATTATTATCATTTTTATATATTTCAGAAATTTAGCTCACACTTAAATCCAGCGGATAGGAATATTTCAAGAAAAACGGCTGTAATTTGACTCAAAATTAAATATTTATACAGGAATATTCAGCGAAATTTGGAAATTCGCACGAAGTTAACCTTAGTGCGATGGAGTACTCATGAAGTCCTAGTGATTATAGAATGTTTAAAAGTTTAGCGCCCAACGTGGGGCTCGAACCCACGACCCCGAGATTAAGAGTCTCGTGCTCTACCGACTGAGCTAGCCGGGCCGCTGGGAGAGAGCGATGATTTTTCAACACTTAAACGCTTCGCCTGGGACCCAACTCAGGGTCCGTCGGAGGGTCTTTTGTGAACGGGACCTTCCAGGTAGGGTAGAGAAACCTATTGCAAACATTGAAAACGTTGACACAAGGATTGAAAACGTTAATGCTGAAAATGGACTACTCGCTGGTGCTCGTTATGATCGTTAAAATCACGTGCATTAAATTAGGAGTGCTGTTTCTGATTGCTTCTGATTCCTAGTCTGGCTTGCTTTAATTTGTGATCGGTTTTACGTGAAGTGTCGTCAATTAAACTGGCATTCTTGATGCTCTAAAAAAAGGATTTGGCACCATCGTATTTTTCGCGAAATTTTACGAAAGAAAAGTGCTTAAATCGCAAATCCCTCACGCATTCAAGATATCCATTCTTCACTCACAGCATTAAGCCCTAAGTCTCTTAAAAACTAAAAAAAAAGTAAGTTATTTGGCTGCAAGAAAAAAACTCAAGATGCCGCACGGTGAATCGAGTCAATGGAAGAAGTGGGACATGAAATTTTTGACAAAAATTGTAAAATTTTACGTTTATCACATCACAATTGTACTATTTCTATCAAACAGAACAATGTGCGTTAAGACATGAGCCTTGAGACCCATAAAAATACATGCATTACACGACTCACGTCATGATGCACATAGTTCCATTTGACAGAAATACGTCCAATTTTGATTATAAGGAATGCTTTTTATAGGAAATTTTACCAAAAAAAACCCAATGAGACTAATTTTAAAACGTGAAAATTTCATATTGATAAATATACGCTTATAAAGTTTCTAAATCATGTCTGACCTCTCCTATTGACTCTGTCCACTGTGTGCCGGTCCAAAATTATCTGTTTTCCAGTGGCGTGGCGAGCTTTGCGATGTATCGATTGATCTGCCATTTAAACCTATGGAAAAGGATCGATAAACAGGGTGTTCGCAGCGAACACCTTGATAATCGATTCTTTACCATAGCTTCAAATGGCGATGTATCGATCCTTCACGCCACGCCACTGCTATTTTCCCTGACTTTTCACGTTTTCCCGGACTGATCACGTTTTCCCTAGCTTTTCAAGACTTTACTACTCTACCTCGATCACATCATTTGGCAACGTCGGAATCGTAAATACGCGCCGCCCCGTGGACGTAACGTCGGATTCCCGGCGTTGCTGATCGTCGAACTGTCAGCGATGCGGTTCGCTGTCCACAGAATTCCGGCGTGCCGGGGCGGGGGGCGGGGGCCGAATGACGGGGGGGCGGAGGGGGAGGCGCCGTATTTTTAGCCCCGCGTCGTGGCGCGCTAATGAGAGTGTCATAAAGTAAACACGCAGGTAACAAGAATGTATCTCGAGCCATTTAACCCCCCGCGCCCCGTGGCTCCCTGGCTTCCGCGGGTTGATTATTTTGGCACGGCGGCCCGTCAACGGATTTATACTTCGCAGGTAAGAGAACGCGACGCTATCCCGCGCCACGCTGCCGAATTTTCACGAGCGTCTGTTGTAAAAAAAGGGAAATCCATACTGAACACTGGAAAAAAACACATTGGATCTAGAGTCCAGACTCTTGAAAACATTGACAAGAAAAAAGACTCGTGATTCAATCAGATTTAAGCTTAAATCTGATTGAATGCAACTATGCAAATATGCGTAACACCGACTGAACTCAAGGTCTTTTAAGCGCTAAGTTGCGTTTCATTCCAATTGAGAATTGACCGATGGCACTACTTTTGGCGCAATGCGAGAGGTATTCATGCAGTCTTGTAGGCGCTAATATGCGGTTCACGCCGACCGCATTGTTGGGCGCAATACGTGAAGTCTTCCGACAGGCTTGCAGGCGCTAATATTATTCATCCGAGTTTCACGTTGAACAACCAGTTTAAATGTGCGTCACACCGACTGATGAGAGTATCGAGGTGGAAGAGACCAAGGATGTCACGACCGTGGTGGATGACGTCAAAAACCCGACTTTTCAAAAGGCGATATCTCGGTTAACATCGCACTTGGAAAGTCGCGGTTTGGACAGATCTTATTATGTTTAGCCAATCTACAAGATTCAAGCATCAAACAAAACACGATTCTGTGACCAGCGCAACTGACCCACTGGGAGGGGCGTAAGAGGGGCCCAGGGTTCTTCCCTCGAAATTAGCTGAAATTTTAAAGCATCTGATATGCAGTTTCAGTCCTTCGGGGCCTACCCGCAAGATTGAAGTCGCAATAATAATATGAGTAACCTCTATTGGAGAATAATTTGCATACATGAAATTATTGCTCCATCTGAGAGTGCTTGGAGACCTGATTTTGCCGTATTTTTTATAAATTTTTTTCTGATATGGGGAATTTTAGAAAAGCAGTTTCGATATAATTTCCTGCGCGATGTATGTTCTCGGGTTCAGTTGCCGGAGGAGCCATGCGTGCTTCATTCTTCTGAAATGGAAGAAACAGCTGCATGATCTTAAAACACGCAAGGTGATTCGTCAAGCTCTCTGACGTGATCTAACTGCCATGATCGATACCGCATCAACTTGGTCAAAAATCTCGGCAGATTTTGAATTTTCGGCCCAAAAAAGGCATATAGCCCCTGCGCATTTGACTAAATAATAATAAACCAAAAAATTGGCAGAATTCTGAAAAATGAAAGCTGGATCCTATTCGGGAAAAAACGTCGCATTCGATACAGAAATTGATAACTGAATCGAATGCGAGGTTTTTCCAAACAAGATTCAGCTTTCATCTCTCTGAATTTTACCAAATTTTTTTTGGTTTAAAATGATTATTTAAGCCCATGCGTCTTTTTGTGGGCTAAAAAAATCAAAATCTGCCAACACTTTTGACGTAACTGCTGCGATATTATATCGCATGCCAGTTCAACCACGTTGGAGAGCTCGACGAATCACCTTAATGGCGCTTATCAAATTCTGAATTTTCGATACATAATTGTACGTATTTATGCTAAAATGAACTACAAGCATAAGATTTATGCAACATAGTTCCTTTTAGCATATATACGTCCAATTGGGATTTCCTCTGAAATTTCAACAAATCGGGTCCACCACGCAACCTCGCAGGATTACTGTAGAGGTATCGTAGATTGACACGGCGACTTATTTCGATCTCACGTGTCTAATGGCATTCGACGTACCGCAACCATCCGCCCCCCTCCCCTCCCTTCACAATCCCCCCGATACCTCGCGCCAAGTGGGCGTATCTCGTTGATCGGCCCGCGTTTTTCACTATTATACCGCGGTGTCACCCCCC
>NW_017547116.1:3071321-3126232 GCF_001854935.1 Bemisia tabaci
GGAATGCCCGATCTCCACCCACGGGCGTTACGACCGAATGGATACCATATGGTCGGCACAAGACCGGTGTTCCCATTTTCCGGATACGAAACCGAATTTCGAAACCTGATGACATGCGGTTTCCGGCACTTTCCATCGACTTGGCTTTATAAATATCTGTCAAGCACTGAAGCTTCGATTATTTTTCGGTATTTTCAATAATTTCGGTTAGGGTGTCTACTAAAACAGGCTGGCCAAAAATCAGTACTTTTACTGTACTTTTCCAGTACATTCCCGAGAGATTCAATACCTCCTCGACGGGAAAATTCAGTACATTTTCAGTACCTCCATTCGACGAAATTCGAAAAATTTCAACATTTTGAATTTCCCTCTCAAATTGCGACAAATATGAAAAATTCCGGAGCTTCTAGCGGAATTTCCGACACACTTTTTCAGTACTTAAAAAAGCAATACTATTTCCGGACTTGAAGTTTGAAACGACACATCGAACCACTATCGAATACAATCTATTTTACTTCAAATAGGATCTTCCTGTTTCTCTGCGCTTCATGGCATACCGAATCCGTTTCCGAAATTTCACGAAAATTCATTTCATTGAGTTTCGTGAAATTTTGCATCTCTGAGCGCGCCGTGCTGCACCTAGTTTGCAACTAGTTGAAAAGCGAACAGGTAACGTTGAAAGGAGATCGCGATCATGGCGGAAGCCGATGAGGAATAATAATCGAATCGCCGCTTCATTCATCTTTCGCCTCTCCGATGCGGAGCGCGTGTAAATGAGCTTAACTTCATCGCCGTCAACCAACTTAGCGCCAGCTTTGCCACGTCACGTGGAAAACTTCCTTCGGCGCCTAGTCTGAGCGCGGACGATCGAGCGGGAACTTACGACACATTCATACTGCCGTGCTAAGTAAAAATGCCGAATAAGCATTCGAACGTTGTCAAATTGACTCTCAGAAAATAATTGTTTTTGAAGAAAGATATGAAAGTTTTTCTTTAAAATTTTCAGACGCTTTAGATCAATTACGGACGGAAATCCTCTGAAAAATCGGATGAGAAATGTGGATAACTTTTCCTGAAAATTCATGATTTGTCGAAGGAAATTTGGCAACGCCTGATGGCTTTTACGGCGTTTTTCCATGGCACGGCAGCATAATACTGCCGTGCTAAGGAAGAACGCCGTATGAACATTCGAGAATTGCCAAATTTCCCTTGATAAAACCTGATTTTTTGACGACATTAACGCACATTTTTCTTCGAAATCTTCAGATATTTTAGATTTCAATGCGTACAAAATTATCTGAAAATTTTGGGAACAAAATATTCACAATTTTTCCAGTAAATTCGGTTTATATCGAAGGAAAGTTGACAACGTCTGAGGGATCATACGGCGTTCTTCCTTAGCATGGCATAGTACTTGACAGTATATTGGAGTTTTTTGCCAACGTGCGTTAAAAGCTCAGCATAAAATTGAAATCTCAATACAGAGAGAAAAAGCTCATTCGAGCAAAGTTTTCCCTCAAAGAGATAGAGAAGTCTTACGACTCGTGTGTCTACCACAATCAGTTTGATCAATATAAGCGAATTCCGTACACAAGTCATGTTCGCCTTCATTTCGATAAATAGACTATAACACTTCCTACCAGTCAAAATAGTGGCTCGACCCTTCAGAATGAAAGCAAATCAGCGAAAATTTGGCAATGTTTGCGGATTCTCGAACGGTGTCGAAGGTAGGAGAGTTTTTCTTGCGCCGACACCGAGCTGATGATAAAAAAAAATAAAAATAAAACATTTCTTTCCCCCGCACGGTGCTGAGCGAACCGGGCCCAATCACCGGTGTATTATTGTTGATGTCGCTTCATTATGCGAAAGCATTGGGCTCGATTGGTGCGCGAGACGATGAAATAAAATTGGATTTAAATTTGAAAAAATAAATTTTAGCAGAGGCTGAGCCATCACATGCTGCGAAAATTGCTTGGCTGTCTTCCTTATTACCAGAGAATTAGAATTTAGTTGCTTAAGAACGATAAATCATGTCATAAAAATCCGATGAAATCAGGCGAAGAGATTCTTCAGCTCTCTCAAACTATATTCAGTGCAAAAATTTGGTATGTCTTTAACTGAAACGTTTTAAAATGAATAAGACTTTAAAACATTCCAAAAGCGCATACATGTCACCCCATGTCTTCTTAAACGCTGCCGTCATAGCGAAAAGAGTAGTACGTACATTTCTGTATGAGCCATGATTTGCACATGTTTTTATGTGTTTCGAAGTTCATCCCACCATGCACTTACTACTCTCTTCGCTATCACGGCAGAACGTTCTAAAGTCATTTTTGAGATACTTTAGTTCTCCCGTTTTCTAAACGTCTCTGAAACATTTTATGATTTTCAGAGATATTTTAAAAACATTTCGAGCATCATTGGACTAATACGCTGCCGTGCTAGGGAAAAACGCCGTATGATCCTTCAAGCTTTACCAAACTTCCTCCGATTAAATGCGAATTAGCTGGAAAACTTGCTGATAAATTTCTTTCAATCCCTCGCAGAATTTTAGTCGCAATTTAATCTACATTGTTTGAAAATTTCAAGAGAAAATATTTATGACCCTCCTCAAAAATTAACATTTTATCGGAGGAAATTTGATAACTCTCGGATGTTAATAATACGACGTTTTTCAAAAAATTGATTCAACAAATTGATTAGACACAGCTATAGACAATGATGACTTCCCTCTTTGTCTATCAATTTCAATAATCAGCCCCCTGCTGCACATCAGAGATGCGACTGAAGTCGATCGACGAATAAGTAATTTCTCGATCAACCCGACGCGCCTTCAAAATCGGAAGCTAGGCCAAAAACTCGCCGTAAAGTACGTATTGTTATCTCAACTGCGCCTTGCTTCACTCGCGGGCATTTGCTGACATTTGATCGACACAATGGGGACTCTTGGCTGATATTTAAAATTGACAGCCAAAGCTATAGAGAAAGAGAAAATAAAGCGATTCTATTGGTTGCAACGGGTGGTTTTAAGACATTTAGGGAGAAAATGACGGACTAACTATTAGTCCAGGCAATAAAGGATTTTACCTTGCAAAATTTAGGTGAAATCAGGTTATGATCGATTCCTATGTAATTTTTTACGCTGAATCAGAATTTTTGGTTTCCCAACAAATTTTCCTTGTGCTAACTCCGGAAAATCGGAAAAACCGCGAAAAATCACGTTTCTCCGCGGTTTTCCCGAGATATCTCTTTTCCCGTGCGATATATCGAGAAAATGGTTATTTCCAAAAATAAAGCTGATAAAATTTCCTATAAAAATGATCTGAACGTTTTTCTCATACGTTCACTAGGGAGAGAGCTGGAGCCGTGGACAGCTCTAAACACTCGTAAAATCGCGATTTTCCACGGTTTTTCGCCATTTGTGTGCAATAAATTTGTTCTTTCGCAAAATTTCAGGATAGTCTTACCTTAAAAATTAGTGCTGCTTACTTTTAAGACAAAAATGATGCCAATTTTTTCTCTATAGGTCCATTGGAAGCGGTTTCAAAGCCATGAAAAGCTCGAAAATCGCGATTTTCCGGCATAATTTCGTAACACATCCGTTCCTGTCCAAAAAACTCATTTAAAGTGACTTCAAAATTCAATCTTATAAAATTGTCAACATACATACAAAGAATTTGCTCCCATGGCGCGCCCTCGTGCTCTGCGACATCCAAACGCCAGGTGTGCTTATCTACGTAAGGGTTAGTAGACAACGAACGACGTAATAAAATAGTGCAATTTTCAACATACTTAAATAGTGTTGAAATTTCCTTGTATATCTAAAGAAACAACGGATATGGATGGATGGAATGATGTTGTAATAGTGCAATCCTGAATTATTTACGCTTTCGACAAATCCATATCGTAAATAATGCAAAAAGTTGAAATTTGAAGAATGTACTACTACAATTTCTGAAATGATTTTTCTAAATTTGTGGATATTTCTGTTACACATCCGTTCTTGTGCCAAAAACTCAGCTAATGGAGACTTCAAGATTTAATCTTATAAAATTGTCAACACATTTATGACGTGAAAAGCTTTTAGCATGGGTCAAAAATTGCCGCATAGAGAATTATGTGTAGCTCAAAAAATGCGAAAAATTGTGATTTTCCACTTTTAAGCCACAAATGAATCATCTTGTGTAAAAATATGGGGCTAAAAATATACCTCAAAAATTTAAAATTCAATGTGATGATGTTTTCGGTGGATTAAATTGCACAATTCTGTGTCGAAATTTTAATGGTACTTGTGAGAATGCACTCGATGAGGACTTATCCGCGGAACTTATCGTAGATGTTCCTGATGATTTATGGAATGTACTCCTGAATCGTTCACAGAAAGAACAGCAGACGACCGAAGAGATGAAAGAAGTTCGGAGACGTTTGCAGGTGGCATTAATTTCACTCAATTTTTTTTTTTTTTTTTTTTTATTTGAATTGATAGAAATGGCCAGTGATGCTTAAAAAAATGTACTCATTGACTTCATATCCCGCAGAAATTCAAATCACGGTTTCTTTCACTTCGGTTTTATCAGTGATGTAAATGAAGCGACTCTAGGTAATTGAGAAAACAAGAGTGAGAGTAATCACGGCACGCACCCGTGAACTACTCATAATTTTGGGAGGATTGTACGATAGATGTAGAATTTTAGCCTTATGGCAGATCACATTAATATCCTTGATTTCAGCAATCATGACATTACTCTATTAATTGCTTAAGTGTCACATTATTTCCAAATAATTGTAGCGTCATTATGAACCAACGCAATCAATGGATAAATATACTCATTGACAACAAAAATAAGATCCTGAAATGCCAAGGAAGCGAAAAATCGCGATTGTATCTGCGAACCGTATCAATGCAGGTTGCTTTACTCATTGTTCTCCTCTCAGATTAATACCAAAAGATTTTCCTAGGCATACGTTTCTCTTATTCTAGTAAACGATGTTGCAAAAGCTCAAACGAGCAATTCAAACTAAGATAAATCCATACCAGAAGTTCCTGTTCTCCGATTTAGACGATGTCATGCTGAAGTCGTAAAATACTGCAAAGACGGCAATGATGACAACGCAGGTGAGAATTTTCCCATCAAGTTTACAATAAATTTTCCATGAGTTGATTGAGCAGAGAAAATTTACATTATAGTAGGCACAAATTAACATTCTCAAATAGCAGAAAATAAAGAAAAAAACACCGATAACACCTATAATAATTCAACAATTACGTTCCTCTTGCCATCTTAAACCATGACCCAATTTTATAACTTAGTAGCTCTTTCACCGATAGAAAATAATATGTTAGGTTATGCCATTATACCCGTGCTTTTCATTTTGATTTCAGATCCTCAGGACATTCAGTCAGCAGAGTGCCTGACCATGCATCTGAATTATACTTCTTGACATTGAACATATTTACTATCATAGTTCTTATCTAATTATTACGATACTATTATAGTTGTTTTCGCATAATTGAAAAATTGTATCAATACATTCTTTAAATTTCAAATTTTTCAACTTTTTGCATTATTTACGCTTTTGACAAATCCATATCCGTTGCTTCTTCAGATATACAAGGAAATTTCAACATCATTTAAGTATGTTGAAAATTGCACTATTTCATTACGTCGTTCGTTGTCTACTAACCCTTACGTAGATAAGCACACCTGGCGTTTGGATGTCGCAGAGCACGAGGGCGCGCCATGGGAGCAAATTCTACGTATGTATGTTGACAATTTTATAAGATTGAATTTTGAAGTCACTTTAAATGAGTTTTTTGGACAGGAACGGATGTGTTACGAAAATATGCCGGAAAATCGCGATTTTCGAGCTTTTCATGGCTTTTCACGGCTTTAAAACCGCTTCCACTGGACCTATAGAGAAAAAATTGGCATCATTTTTGTCTTAAAAGTAAGCAGCATTAATTTTTAAGGTAAGACTATCCTGAAATTTTGCGAAAGAACTAATTTACTGCACACAAATGGCGAAAAACCGTGGAAAATCGCGATTTTACGAGTTTTAAGAGCTTTCCACGGCTCCAGCTCTCTCCCTAGTGGACGTATGAGAAAAACGTTCAGATCATTTTTATAGGAAATTTTATCAGCTTTATTTTTGGAAATAACCATTTTCTCGATATATCGCACGGGAAAAGAGATATCTCGGGAAAACCGCGGAGAAACGTGATTTTTCGCGGTTTTTCCGATTTTCCGGAGTTAGCACAAGGAAAATTTGTTGGGAAACCAAAAATTCTGATTCAGCGTAAAAAATTACATAGAAATCGATCATAACCTGATTTCACCTAAATTTTGCAAGGTAAACCCCTATTCTAGCCTCTATTGCCTGGGCTATATAGGGTCTCTCAGGAGTTGCCGTCGGTTAGTCTATTACTCCTTCTCCGTCTACAGCAACAACTTGCTTCCACCTAGAATCCCTTTATACTGAGAGTTAAGACAACACCCCCTCATGGAGTCCACCGAGTCACAAATGGGAATAAAGATTACACAAATTGAACGTTTTTTGTAATCTTTGATCGGCTCATTCTCAAATTCCTTTCTCCGTTCCTTCTCTCATTCCGTTTGTTCCTTGTTGAACCCGTAATTCCTCGATCGATTCCAAAATATAATCTTTGTAATTGGTGAAAATGGAATCTTTAATCCCGTTAGTGACGCTGTGGAGGCCTAAAATACGGTGACCAATCAGAAAAGGATACACATTGTCTTAACTCTCGGACTCTACTTCCACCAAAAGGATTACTCCGTTTCCTCTTTGCCTATCGTTTTGTCTATCAATTTCATAATCAGCTCACTGACGAGGAACGAGCATCCGACATAGGTATATCTTACTCATGAACCCCAGCAGGCAATGAATGATACGGACTATAAGGCTCTTCTTGGGAAAGAGTTACGGTTTATGGTGGGCAGAGCGACGGAAAGGAATCCGCACACACCAGCTTGAACATCGCCGAAGACTTGACGCAATGGAGGAATCACCCTGCCGTCGAGAGACGAAACAGGGGACTGGGACCCACGGCGATGTAGTCAAGTTAACGTTAAATTCGCACTTATATGACAAAGTTGACACTGAGCTTTTTTTCCACGTGGTTTTGTCATTGAGCCCTCATTAGCTGAGTCATTTCGCTGAAGAAAATGGTAATTACACGGAGAAAAAAACTTCGTGCATGGGACCCGAAGTTGAGGTCGTATGGATCTCTGAAGTTTTCTGATCACGCATCCGAAAACTTGAGGTCGAGCTGCCGAAGTTCGGGTCAGACATCAAGGCACTTTGGTATGTACCGGAGTACTTCAGATGTGCGACACGCACCCTTCGGTACATATCGGAGTACTTCAGACGTCTGTCCAGAACTTCGGCAGCTGGACCTCACGTTTCTAGATATAGGATCCGAAAAACTTCAGAGATCCATATGACCTCAACTTCGGGTCCCATGCACGAAGTTTTTTCCTCCATGCATCAAAACAGCTTTTCTCCGTAGTTTTGTGGGTTTTGGTTGAGCTGAGGAAACAGAGCTACCTCACTGCTATCTTCTCCATGGTGTTTCAGTAAATTTTGGAAGTCAACCCTATTCTCAATACTTGGTTTCGCACTTTACTCATGGTCTCTGATTATCACATGTTTTCGTTGATTTTCGATGTTTCGTGTCTGTTTAACAGGTTCTGCGTCACATTTCGATAAAGAATCATCCTTTCATACTCCAGTATATCACCCTGTCAACTGGACCATTCCTCGCTCCGCATGCTATCTCCACCGGGGCAGCACGCAGCACACGCGAGGGCGGAAACTAAAACTCACATGGACTACTCTTGCAATTATAGGAACTACAATTTCTGGCACACTTCAGAAACAACGTACGTACCATTAGTTCCCCAATGCACATAGGTGTTTTTACAGATGAGCTAGAAATGTAAATCCGAATTTCAAAATGAAGTCGACGTGGCCCCTCATCTGACAGCGACGGGCGCAGTTATTGTGTCGAGCAAGTTGAGTTAATTTGGTTTTCCTTCCACTTGTCGCGGGGGGACGGAGACAATCACGGGGAGGGGGTGGGGGGAGACATTCCTCCCGTGGGGGAATCGATGGGCGCCCGCTGTAATGAAGGTGGAAAAAGAGGATCGGTGAAGGGGCGGGCATGAAGGGGGGGGGCGACGACAGCGGGATAGGTAAACGTACTGAGTGAGGCGAGAGGTCTGGAATACGTAATTAGTGCGCTGCCATGTTTGTTCGGTTGCGGACGGTCGGGTCGGTTCGGGCGTGACCTTCGCGGGGGATCGTGACGCGCCCCGCGGACAACAGGTAGACTTTCGTGCTGAGGAAAAACGTCATATGAGCCTTCAGACGTTGCCAAATTTCCTTTAACAAATCACGAATTTTCGGGAAAATTTGTACACGTTTTTCCTCCAATTTTTTAAATAATTTTGTTGGCAATTACGTCTGAAGTTCCTGAAGTTTTCAAGGAAAAATATTAATGCCTTTCCTCAAAAATGTACATTTTATTCGGGGAAATTTGGCAACTTTCGAATGTTCATACGGCGTTCTTCCTTAGCGCGGCAGAGGCAGACGCCCGTGCTCTAGGAAAAACGCCGTATGAGCCTTCGGACGTTGTCATATTTCTCCAGATAAAATACGATTTCACTGGCAAAATTTTGAATATATTTCATCCGATTTTTCAGACACTCTTCATCGCAATTTCATCTGAAACATCTGACAATTTCAAAGAAAAATATGCACAACTTTCCTCAAAAATACATGTTTTATCCGGGGAAATTTAACAACTCTCGAATGTTCATACGGCGTTTTTCCTTAGCACGGCATGTGACAGTAGAAAAGAAGACTAGATTGTCGCTTATGGTTGGTTGAGCGACATAAAACGCCCTTTATTTTTAGATATAATAAATTAGGACTTCAATTTGAGGTAGGAACTGCAATTATTTCTGGATCATCCATAAAGAGAATGAATGCCATTCATGTTCAGGATCTACGAATCAAGATCGGTGCTCTTCATATGGTCCCAGGACTGGGTCCCACCATGAGGGAGATCGCAATCACGGTGTATTTCCTTCGGAGAATACACTAAAACACGTACGTGCATAGGGAAACTAATGGTACATGCGTTGTTTCTACAAAATTCCTGCTTCCAAACAGTCGGAAAATACACTAAAATGTAGTCCATTTGGTACTCAGATGAACGGATTTTGAGATACATCGCACTTCTTTCAAATCCGTTGATTTCATATTTTCCTGTTTGAAGCTATAGTAAAAATCGATTATGGAGGTGTTCGTTGCGGGCGCCGTAATAATCGACCTTTCTGTGTAGGTTAATATGGCAGATCTAACGATTTATCGCAAAGGAAGATACCCCACTCAAGTGAATCACCGGAGAGGCGCAAAGCCCTAGCACTCGAGGAGGTCCTGAGGGGTAGCGTTGGGCGCCGCGTTACAGGAAGATAAATCATAACTTGAAAAAAAGCACGGTGGCACATAAAAAATCGAGCGGAAACTTCAGCGATATAAACACGAGAATAAATAATAAACTTCTCCGGGAGAGCCCAGCTTTACAGTCATTGCCATTCTTGAGGGGGTGGAAGAACATTTGTCCATTATTTGAAAGTGTATGGGAGACGATTCCAAAAATGGGTAACATGTACCATCACTTCATCCAAGAGAGGAGAGAGGGGTAAGTAAAGGTAAATGCATACTTGCATGTTTAGAAGTAGTGCGATCACTGGCGGATACAGATAATTGGCAACATTGTCTTTTCTCCATTTAAACCTATGGAAATGTATCGATTCTTGAGGGGGCAAGATACTATACCAAGAATCGATTTTTTAGCAAAGGTTTAAATGGAGGAAATCCGGTGTAGCCACATTGCGCGATCTGTCTCTGAGGACGATCATTGAGGCTCTCAGATTTGTTCTTACCTGGAACAGAAAAAAATAAATTGTATTAAAAATCAAGAATTTTTAACGCTTTTTCTTCCAATCCTTGATCCTCCTACCCCGTTCTGGGCGCATGAGGAAAAAATAAATTGTGATAAAAATCAAAAAATTTTGACGGCTTTTCCTTCCAATTTTTGATCCTCCATAATCTCGTTCTGGGCCTATGAGAAAAAAATGAATTGTATTAAAATTCAATGATTTTTCTCGGCTTTTTTTTCTAATTTTTGGTCGTCCTACCTCTAGGCACAAGGAAGGCAGCATTAAGGTTTCCCTCCCCTTAAAAATGAGGTCAGATTTGAGTCAACCCTTCCTCCAAATACTCATGAAGTCAAGGCTCCGCACCCTTTTTTGCAAAAATTTTCTCCAAAATGGGCGCATAACGCCAAGACCGGCTTGATCTCCCTCCCCCGTTACCAGCTACATGACGCGCACCCTTTCAACCCCTTCCCTCCTCGAACCTCAATCGCTTTATAGACCCTTAAGTTATCTTTCTATGCAGAATCATAATAATTTTCAGAAGTAGAGAGAAAAGAGATATTTTGATTATTTTTATCTACAATCTCAGAAAATACAACCTGTACGATCTACAAATACAAAAATAAAAGCCGCTTTCACAGCGCTATGTGACATCTACCGCCAATTTCCTACTGACAGCCTTTAGAGAGTTGGCACTCCTTCATTTCTTGCAATAATCACCTCTTCACGTTCTGTAGAGGGACATTTTTTGTGCCTTCTAAATACAAAAGCGTGACATTTACGATGATACCACTATTCGACCACGTAGGAGCTTGTGTTGCCTACACTAAAAGTTGAAGGCGAACTGACTTGACTAGACGTTCTCTTCGTCTCCTCAGGAGAGGAACCTAATCGAGCATTTTTTTTTTCCATTTACACATGTTTTGAATTAATGAGTAGACCTTGTTGAGCAGAAAGAAACCAAGCTACATCTGTTACTGTCAAATGTAAATGGGCCATTTTAATTTTTTCATGAAAACGGTTGCACGGCTTTTTGTGCAAATTTCAGTTAATTTTCTGCAAAGTACGAAGTGAATAGTTGACAATTTTTCATGAAATTTCTGCAAACTTTTTCTTGTAAAAAATTAAAATTGCCCCGTTAAATTTGGCAATAGCTGATGTGGCTTGGTTCCGTTCTGCTGAACGCGGTCCAAGTGACCCTAGGGTGATAAATCCAGGGTATCTACAAAAAAAGGCTGGCCAAAAATCAGTACTTTTACAGTACTTTTTCAGTACATTCCCAAGAAATTTAGTACCTCCTCAACAGAAAAATTCAGTACTTTTTCAGTACCTTCAACTGACGAAATTCGAAAAATTTCAAAAATTTGAATTTCCCGCTCAAACTAAGACAAAAATGAAAAAATTCCGGACTTTCTTGCGAAATTTCCGCACTTTTTCAGTACTTCCGGACCGCCCTTGAAAAATCAGTACTATTTCCGGACTTTCCGGAAATTCCGGACTTGTAGACACCCTAGACGAGTAGCATTTGCCAGATTCCGCGAAAAAAGTGGATACTATGCACGCATAGGTTCAAAGAGGAAAAATTATGATTTTTCAGCGCTACCTGCCGACACTGGACGAGATCGTGGGTGGCGTCGGCGTGCACTGAACTTAAAGTCTGACGAGATTCCGACGATTCTGCTTTGACGTGAAAGTTGAAAGTCGGGCGTTGACGTGAAGCGCCGGGGAGCGGCGATAAAAACGACGGGAACAATAAACAAAAGCCGGGAAACCAAAACAATCCCAGCGGCCCGCCCAAAATTCGACAACGCCGTAAAGTCGCGACACTCGTAAAACATTTTTATGCTCCTGTTCCCGATGGCANGGGGGGGGGGGGGGGTTTGCTAGAGATCATGGCAACGGAGGATTGATGGAAAAGAGGGAAGTGATGACCATTTTGCGATTAGGTGTGACGTCACTTTCGGTTGGAGACGGAACGTCATTACCTAGGCTGCGGTGCCGAGAAAGAGCACGGAATCAGTTGAATTTTTTATTTTCGGTTGGTTAAAAAATTCAACGTAATTTGAGACGGGAAAATAGACATTTTTTGGGCAGGCTCTGTCCTGAAAATGCTGAGTTTTCCGGGGTTTCCAGGTTTTTAGACACAGGGTGGCGAAATTTTATGAAAAATGAAATCTTGAAATTTCACGTGAAATATTTCATGAAATTTCAGAAATTTATGAAATATATTGAAAAATACCGGTTCCATTTCATGTTTCACAAAAAGTAAAAATTGTGACTTCCTTCTATTTCTGTGTTCGAGAGCGGGTTGCATACTCTAGCTCCTAAAAAAAATGAAATATTTTACAGCCTATTGAAATTTCATGAAATATTTCCTTGACATTTCCGGGGTGTCTCTTAAGACAGGCTGGCCAAAAATCAGTACTTTTTCAGTACATTCCGAAGAAATTCAGTACTTTTTCAGTACCTCCAATTGACGAAAATTTCAAAAATGTTGATTTCTCGCTCAAATCGCGACAAAAATGACAAAAAATGAACAAAATTCCGGACCTTCAAGCGGAATTTCCGCACCTCTTCAATACTTCCGGACCGCCCTTAAAAAATCAGTACTATTTCCGGACTTTCTGGAAATTCCGGACTTGCAGACAGCCTGCATTTCCGATCTTTCATTTCTTTCTTACGTTTCATGCCACCCTATACAGACACCCTGCAAATGAAGTATCGTTTATACTTCTGAGCCCCTAATGCTCAAAAGAACAATCCAACGGAAGGCGCCGATCGCTGCCGGCGATTTCCCCGGCGGAACCCGCGCATTTCTCACCTCGGAATCCGATTTAAGCCCGGTGAGTGGGGAAAGAACGCGACAAGACGCTCGTTGCCCGGATCGGGAGTTGGAAATCCATTTGCTCCAACAATATTTTCACAAGTAAAAATGTTTGTTCGAATAAGTCCCAGACGTTGCGATATAATTCCATTAAGGATCGTCCTAAAAAAAAAACCCGAGTACTCGGCGAGCGGGGGTGGAAATATAATTTAGTCTTATTTTAAATAAATTACTCGCAGATAAGGAGCGACTTAAACGGCGCGCGGCGGGAGAGGAGAGGTCACGAGTTATCCTCTGGCGAGGCTCAAGGGAACAGGATTACTAACACATTGGACTGAGGAAGGTGTTTGCGAGGTTGCCGATGTGGGCAAACGGCATCGAAAAAAAGGCGAACGTTTAATTGAATTACATTTTAATAGACTGATTTAGTAAGTAAGTACAGTTTTAACCAAAACAAATAGCATGATCTCTTGTACGAATGATAAGAAAATTAATTCTGCTAATTCATTACAATTGGATTACATTTTGCAATAAGGAGCCACTATTTCTGGCTCTTCCATAAAAGCACCTTTCTGCGTAGGGAAACCCATGGCATATATGTTGTTTCTAAAATGAGCCAGAAATAGTGGTTCCTTATTGCAAAATGTGGTCCAATTGGTCATTAATAGGTCATAAGTCGATGAAGGACTCATTGAACGCGAGAAATTTCGATTGCGAGAAACACTATGCCGCACTTTACCACCATACTACCGTGCTAAGTAAGAACGCCGTATGAGCCTTCAAACGCTGCCAAATCTCCTCCGATGAAAACCGAATTTACTGGGAAAATTGCGAATATTATTTTCCAAAATTTTCAGACAATTTTTGCGCAATTTAAACTAAAATATCTGAAAATTTCAAGGGAAAATATGCATGAATGTGGTCAAAAATACCGGTTTTATCGAAGGAAATTTGGCAACTCTCAAATGTTCATACGGCGTTCTTCCTTAGCACGGCAGTATACTAAGGTAGGGTGTGTAAATACTGGTCGGTGGAATAATTCTAAAATTTGTCTCGATTCTCTGATGTTTCATACACCGATCACAATACCCAAAATTGTTCTCAAATGTTCATACGGCGTTCTTCCTTAGCACGGCAGCATATAACGCTAAGGACGAAAATCATAGACAAGGTGTTTTGTTTGTTAATTATTAATCCATGACTTAATCCACTGAATCAACCGATGGAGAACTACTGTTTTTGGCTTGTCCATAAAAGCGCTCGTCTGCATAGAGAACATAAAAATGGGAGAGGTTGAGAAAGAACAGGACCAGAACAAGAAAAAGAGGTAAAAAAGAAGAAAAGAAGAATGGGAGGAAAAAAAGGGGAATAAGAAGAGGAGGCGGGAACAAAAAAGAGATTTATACCTTGAAGTTCTTGCAGTTTGGAACTACACAAAGTGCCATACACAAAGACTACTACACAAGACGCAAATTTAAGTATTATGATGTATGCATTCTCAAATCTCACTTAAAACACGACTTGTGCAACAAAAATTACTGAAGTAACTCTTGACAAAAATACCTATTAACATTTTACAATACATATGAAAGTCCTCGTTCATAAAAAGCATTATCTGCTTTGGTCAAATCGGACAGAGAACCTAACCGTGATCATCTTTGCAGTATGAAAAGATAACAAGCTCAATTTCTGCGCTTCGGCTCAACTGTTATGCGTTGTACTCATTTAGAACAACACAAGATCGGGAAGGAATAGCACCGTTTACTGGGAAGCCTGCAAAAACCACAGTAGTGCAGGTTGATTCGAGTGGTTTTTCGTGTGAGTGGGAAATTCAAATTTATTGTAGAAAATGATTAACAAAAAATCGATAAAATGTTGGTTGAGAGTCACATTCACTGTTCTGACTGAAATTCTGAGAGGAAAATGCCGAGATTCTTACCCTGTCCAGTGGTCCATTCATCAGACAGGAAGAATTTTCAACAGAGCACAGATTTTTTCCCGATTTCTGAAAACTTGACTTTCGTCGGTTGAATACATTTTTGACGTAACGGCTCATTGTCAGTCGATATTCGTTGAGAATCGACAACTTGGGCCTCGCTTTTGATCTGCGAAAAGGCTCTGGCTAAGCATAAAAAATGAAGAAGAAAAAGGAAAAGAAACAGGTCTGGGAATAACTCGGAGGGGGGAAACACTTAAAAAGTTGGCTCAAGTAAGGAGGAAGCGAAAAAAAGTTTTGTCTTAACCCTCAAAAAGCTTTCATCAACTTTAATGGATTCACTTTTCCCTGGGACTCCTCTCGTTCTTTTGCAGGTTCCTCTCTGCTCTCTGATACACCTACAGAACCCCCTCTGGAGCCTCTAGACAAGGTATGGATTGACGAGCTTGGAGAACAAGGTGCATAAGTGCATTTTTGCTACTTTAAGAAGAATAAATTGCATAAAGAAAGATACACCCTGACTTGACCATTCTTCCCACAAAAATGTCAATTTCTGGGATTTTTCGCGGATATTTTTGTCCCCGCATGATATTTTTCGTACCATACCACGTGATCGCGCCTCTGTGCAAAATATTCTACATCTGAATAAAAGTGAATCACTACAATTTTCAGGATACTTTGCCCTTTAAAAGTCGAAATAAAAAATTCGTGAAATTGGAAATTATCACGAAATTTATTGGGTATTCTGATCGGTGTATGAAAGATCAGGGAATCGAGACAAATTTTAGGTTTATTCCACCGACCAGTATTTACTTACCCTACCTCTGTGTACTGCCGTGCTAAGGAAAAACGCCGTATGAGCCTTCAGGTGTTGCCAAATTTCTCCCGATAAAACGCAAATTTCCTGGTAAAATTATGAATATATTTCTTCCAATTTTTGAGATAATTTTGTTCGAAATTTTACCTAAAGTTCCGGAAAAGTTAAAAGAAAAATATTCGAAACTTTCCTCAAAAATAAACATTGTATCGGAGGAGATTTGACAACTTTTGGATGTTCATACGGCGTTCTTCCTTAGCACGGCAGTATAGTTAAAATCAATGTTTGAACCATCCCTCGTGTCGCGTCGTCTGTTTACGCAAACAAAGTTCATCTTCGGATCAAAGTTGTCATTTCTCTGGTGAAGTTCGCCGATGAAACTAACGCCAGGGAAATTCGGAATTGAGCCGCATGAACGACAACGCTCCTACTCCAGACCCGGCTAATCTATTGAATAATACCTCTGCGTGCAAAAAAATTCAACGGCCCGGCCAGCAGAAAGGTCAGGCGCGTATTCTCTTGACCCACTTCCGATACGACACGATAACACGATTACGTGCAGTCAATTAATTTGATAATCCGCAGCCACGTACTTACAGCAGCTCATTCTGCAAGTAAATCTTTGTTACGATTTTTAAAGCACCGGTTCGTCGCTTCCCGAACGAAGAAACGTAAATCAATTCCGGGGTCCCAAAATTGACTCAATAGGGTGTCTACTAAAACAGGCGGGTCAAAAATCAGTACTTTTACAGTATTTTTTCAGTGCATTCCCAAAAATGCAGTACCTCCTCAATAGAAAAATTCAGTACTTTTTCAGGACCTCCATTTGACGAAACTCGAAAATTTCAAATATTTGATTCTAGTTCAAATTGAGACAAAAATGACAAAAAATGAAAAAAATTCCGGACCTGCGGAATATTCGCACTTTTTCAGTACTTCCGGACCCCCCTCAAAAAAACGGTACTATTTCCAGACTTTCCGGACTTGCAGACACCCTGCGTTAATCAATTCAATTCCTTGCGAGGATATTCTTGCACAATTGTTATTGAAAATTTGTCTGATTTCTGTAGGAGATCAGAAGAAAAATCAGTTAAATTTTCAATGAGAAATTCTCAAAATTCTCCTTGTTAGTGTTCAATTTGCGCTGGGAAACTTAGCGACGTTGGAATGGAGGTAAGTTTTCTCCATAAACCGGACGAAAATCAAAAGCAGGCTTGGCGAAAATTTGAAAAATCTTAAAAACCAATCATTAAATGCGGCGGTTGTAAAAGAATGGATCCGTAGGCAGCGTCAGGAATTAACCATTACATTATATCTTTCCTCATTGTAATTTAAGCTTAAAACCGCGGACACTTCCAGTATTTCCAAGTTAAACTCCACCTTTAAATATATTACCATCAATTATACATCGATACTACTGTTATTATTAACAATACAGATAATAAAATAAACGACCTCGATTTTACATTCATATGAAGAAGGATAATTGAATCAGTGAGAACGGAAACACACCAACTCGAAAAAACGAAAATAATCAAGACACAAATCTGCACAGTAGGCGAAGAAGTTGGTCTCAGAAAAAGATTTTTCGTGCCGAAAGACAAATACTGCCGTGCTATGGAAGAATGCCGTATGAACATTCGAGAGTTGCCAGAAAGCAAATGTGCGTAACACCGACTGAACTCAAAGTCTTCTAAGCGCTAATATGCGTTTCACGTCAATTGAGAATTGACCGACTGACTGCACTACTTTTGGCGCAATGCGAGAAGTATTCACGCAGTCTTGTAGGCGCTAATATGCGGTCCACGCTGACCGCATTGTTTGGCGCAATGCGTGAAGTCTTCGCACAGGCTTGCAGGCGCTAATATCATTCATCCGAATTTCACATTGAGTAACCAGTTCAAATGTGCGTCACCAATGAAAACAAGGTGACAGAGGCCAAGGGTGTCACTACCGCGGATGTCGTCAAAAACCCGCCTTTTTAAAGGGCGATAACGCACCAAGTAACTTTTTGGACAGATCTTAAAAATCAGAATTTTTAGATGATCTAATAGAATCAAGCATCGAAACACGATCCCTTAACAAGCGCAACTAACCCATTGAAAACTACTCTCCGATGTCAGGACGGAGGCCCTGGGCGTATACTGTCGTACTAAGGAAGAACGCCGCATGCACATTCGAGAGTTGCCAGAAAGCCCTTCATGAAACATGTATTTTTGACAGCTTTAATGCATATTTTTCCACGAAATTGTCAGATATTTTAATTAAATAGCGTACAAAATAATTTTGGAAAATGTCGGAAAATAATAAACGCAATTTTCCCTGTAGTTTCGGTTTTTATCGGAGGAAACCTGACAACGTCTGAAGGCTCATACGGCGTTCTTCCTTAGCACGTCAGAATACTTAAAAGGTCCAAGTTGTAACAGATGCGCTAACTTCAATGACCTTCAGGAAAAGTTACTAAAGTCTTCAATAAAAACCGAGCATTTTCGAGCTACCGAGTTGGTGTGTTTTCGTTCTCCCTGATTCAATTCATAAAAATGGTGCACTCGTCGGAGTGATGTGGCAGCCGCCAAATGAAGAAAAAACGATCCGGTCATGCAAGTGTCGAGACCGAGCAGCATCCTGCTCCCGGCTCCAGGACCAGACGGCTGCTCTCCTGGACGAGAACCGCACAAGTCCAATGGAGATCCCCCGTAGATAGGAGCTTTAACCTTAGCACGGCAGATCATCGTTTGGTCCTTCGGGCCAGTTACAACCGCGTATCTCATGATTAAATCAAACGCACCTCCGTCGTTTTTACTCAGCGCGGGCGCGGCAGACCGACATTCCTGACTCCCGCCGCCATCTTCGTACCTGGTTCCTGGCGGCCCTGTCTGATCGCCCCCCCCCCTTCACACCCCTCTGCTCGAACACCCACTTTACCTGTTAAAAAATCGCTTCCCCTTCCCCCTCACCTCTTTACTTACACCACTCCTCTTCGGATGGATCGGAGGTGGGGTAGGGGAGACCGCCCGCATCCGTTGAAGGAACGTGGGGTAAAAACGCCATACGAACTTTCGGATGTTGCCAAATTTCCCCTGATAAAATGTGTATTTTAGAGAAAACCTGTGACACGGTGTCTACCACAACAGGCCCGTCAAAAATAACTACTTTTTCAGTACTTTTTCAGTACATTCTCGAGAAATTCAGTACCTCTTCCAACAAACACATTCCGTACTTTTTCAGTACCTCCATTTGATTAAATTGGAAAAAATTCAAAATTTGGAGATTGCCGCAAAAATGACAAAAAATTAAAAACAATTCCGGACCTTTATGCGGAATTTCCGCACTTTTTCAGTACTTCCGGACCGTCCTTAAAAAACCGGTACTATTTCCGGAAATTCCGGACTTGTAGACATCCTGCTGTGAATATTTTTCCTTCAAATTTCCCGATATTTTAGATCAAATTGCAAATGTAACACTTGGAAAAATCGAAGAAAAATATTCCTAAATTGCCCGGGAATTTGTTGCTAGTTTAAGGGAAATCTGGCAACGTTTGAAGGCCTATGTGGTGTTCTACCTTAGCTAGCATGGTTGCGTACCTTGACGATTAATCCGGTCTAATTTGGGAGGCTGCGCCCCGGAGGAAGGCTCCCTCGGAAGGGAGGTCTGCCCCCTGCCGCCGACTATTTTTAATGGTTTTGCCACACAGTGGATCGAGTCAATGAGAGAGGTCGGACAAAATTTGGAAACTTTAAAAGCTTATAACTCCGTTCCTACACACCTTTGAGGTCTTAAAAGTGGTTTCATTGGTTTCCTCGTGAAATTTTCTTTCGAAAACACACCTTATATTTTAAAATGTGACGAATTAAACATCGAAAGTTGCAGGTTCAGTTTCAGATTTCATGTCCGATCTCTCTGATTGACTTGATCTACTGTGCGCCGCGTTGGATCCTTGGAAGAACGTTTATTAATAAATATTAGTCGTGAACCGTAAAATCGAGTGCAACCGATTGGAACGGTGACTCAGGATGAGAAAAAAGCCCCGAAATTCTCATGGATTCCCTGATCAAATAAAAAAAAAATCCCTTCGTTGTCGATGGTAATAAATGACTCCCCTGACACACGCTTAAAAATATTTAATGGTTTGTCAAAGTTTATCTGAGACTTGGATCATTGTAAAATGTTTCTGTGTCTCCTGTAAATATTGAATTTTAGGGCACGTTAAACTGTAGGATCTATTGATCGTGTAGATGTCGATTATTGAATCAGGCTTCTCTTAAATACCTTTAAAATAAAATTGTGACTTGGATGGAAATCTGATTCACTTACTGATTTTAGACCGAATAATTTACTGCTTAGATACAATATCATTAAAGGAACGTGTAGGGATAACGCCTAGGGTACGAACCCCCTGGTTTCTGAATAACTTCAAAGTAAAAATTTGCGTCAAACAATGGTATCATTGAAGACTCTGAACCCTTGAGCGAAAGAGAAAGATAATTAGAGAGAATTCTTTAAACACACACAAAATAATTGCAAAACTTTTGATTTGGTCAAAATTTTACTTAATCAGAAAATTGCTTGGTCGGAAATTAGAGAAAGAATCACATTTCAATTCGATTAAAAATTTTTCATTATTTACCAAGCATTTAAACAAATCCCCGCAGGCTGCTTATTGGAATTTATACGCAAAGGAAAAATGGACCAATTGATAGAGGCGAGTGGTTGCAACGGATAAATAAGGTAAGTAATAGACTTATTGACGAGAACCCACGATTGACCAACCAGTCCATCATTTCCTTCTTGATCTACAAGAAGCACCCATTTCAACTGATAGTATCGCTCCATTGTCTTCTTTGTCCATCGCTTTGTCCATCAATAATTGATCCAACCTGAAAAAGTTTATATCCTGAATTTCCGGACGTCTTTTTTTGGTGCATTATCTCATTTTGTGATTTTAGGTCTTAACCATGAAAACAGGAATCTGTGACACATGATGCACCTGACTCATTATCGACACGATCTGTTCGAGTCGAAAACTTTCAACTTTCACGGTTGCGGTGCATGCGGAATTGCCGACGAGTCCCATAGCTAATTTCGAGCGAAAAGCAATCCGGTGACGCACAGTGGATCGAGTCGATCAGAGAGGTCGTACAAGAAATTTTTGACTAAAACAGGAAATTTTGATGTTTAATGGAAATGTTGCATGAGTGAGGAATTTGCGATTTGACTGTTGATTCTTATGTAAAAGTTCGCGAGAAACACGATGGTCCCACTGGTTTTCTCTGAAATCAACTCCCAAGCTCAAAAAAAAGCTCGCAAGTTCAGGCCAAAATGGAGGGGATATCCCATGCTATCCTGAGAGTCCACCTCTACATCAATACAAACTCTCCATGCGAAGCTAGGGAGCAAATACACTGACAGGGCTGCCACTTTATTTGGGGACTCTAAAACTGAAAACCCGGCATCCCTGCGAATGTATTTGCTCCCTATCTTTGCATGGAGAGTTTGTCTTGTTGTAGAGGTGGACTCTCAGGATAGCGTGGGATATCTCCTCCATTTTCGCCTCAACTTGAGAGCTTTTTTTGAGCTTGGGAGTTGATTTCAGAGAAAACCAGTGGGACCATCGTGATTCTCGCGAACTTTTACAGAAGAGTCAACAGTCAAATCGCAAATTCCTCACACATGCAACATCTCCATTCGCCACAGTCTAAATTGTAAGGGGTGCTATCAGAAGGAAAATTCACAAAAAAAAACAAATGGAACCACTTTTAAAATCTCAAAGTTTTGATTTAACGGAGTCACAAGCTTTTAAAGTTTCCAAATTTTGTCCGACTTCTCCCATTGACTCGAACCATTGTGTGACGTCGGAGATGGACGCAGCTTCGAAAGTTGGTCGGATCCGGCTCATTCGAGTTCGGGTCTCGTCGACCGACGTTCCACTTCGCGGTCGGGTTCGGGAGTCCGTCAATCACGGGTCCACCAATTTCCCTCCCCCACAGCCCCCCAGAGCCGGGGAGGGGGGGGGGCGGTTTGCACCTCTCGTTTTTATCGCATTTCGGGTGGGATCCGAGTGCGTCGGGCGTGAAATGGAAAACAGTCGGTCACGACGCTGTTGCCATTCACCAATCACCGTTCGATAACTCGGCGAGAGACTCCGGAATTCATTACATCGGAACTTAGAGCCGTATTTGGACCGAGTTTATGAGAAGAGAACCGACCCATATTTTCGGAAAAATTGAGTTAAGAATGTTTTTGTGTTCATTCCACTAGCCGCGCATTTTCTCCTGCCAAAAACTGAAAGTCGAAAAACAGGAATTAGTTTGTGAAAAGAGGGGTTAAAGTTTATTTTCTACATTGACCCTAATGCATGAATAAAACTTCAAACCTCTTTTTCTCAATTCAACTTAATGTGGGTTGGTTCTTTTCTGATAAACTCGGTACACTTCATCAGAACTAAGGCGCGTATTTCCATTTTCTTCTTTCATATTCTTCTTCTTCTTCTTCTTCTTCTTCCTCTTCCTCTTCTTCTTCTTCTTCTTCTTCCTATTCTTCTTCTTATTCTTCTTCTTCTTCTTCTTCTTCTTCTTCTTCCTATTCTTCATCTTGTTCTTCTTCTTCTTCTTGTTCTTCTTCTTAAATTATGTGTCTAGCCTTAGAATTTTTATTTTTTTTTTTTATTTTTTTATCAGTATCCTGGATTGGATCGATTGCAGGACGATTCCGAAAATGCGCCGGAATTCCGATATTTTCATTTGGGGTCGCAGCGCAGCAGGGTCCGGGGTTGCGGGGGGGGGGGGGGGGGGGGGGGGGGGTGCACAGAGCACCGCGGAGTAGGAAGCTCGCCACCTCGGGGGCTCGGAACCAAAGCCGATGTAAGTGTTAACCATCCAAAAATAAATGGGAAGCGGACCCGAAGCGGAATCGAGATCGCGGAGACGAAAGGCAATTTATCAGTGGGAACCGTGAAGCGCCGCCGCCAAATGGGGCACTTCCTCCCGGAAACAACAATGCGAAACGGGCGGATCCGACGGGCAAAACGGCAACGCCGCCGAGAGCGGAGCCGCACGCCGCTGTCGGTGGATGGTGGATGTCGGGAGGTGTCGGATGGAAATTTGGACGGGCGTCGAGCGTTGACAGAAGGTGTAGGTGAGGTGAGGAGTCATCATTCACCGGGACAGATCGCTGACAGCCGCATTCCCCGCCCCTGCGCCCCGGCCGTGATGCAACCCGCCGCGCGTATCTCTTCGCCCCCCCCCCCCCCCCCCNCTGCCCCTGCGGCGGTGCCCCTCCTCTTCTTCTTGATTGCATCTTGGTGGCGCGGGGGTGGTTCCTGCTCCTGTACTGTCGTGCTACGGAAGAACGTCGTATGACCATTCGAGAGTTGCCAAATTTCCCTCAATAAAATGTTTATTTTTGACGAAAGTTATGAATACTTTTCCTTGAAATTTTCAGGACGACCATTTGAATGGTAGGACGACCATTTGAATGGTAGGACGACCTTATAGCCAAAGGCAACCCGGACGACCGCCCAAGAGATGGGCACAGAGCTGTCTTTCATCCCCGGAGTATTAAGTGATCTTTCTCATCGCCATCATATTATATTTATCATGTTTATATTCTAATTTAGAGGCTAGACAAACAGGTTTTGGACCTAGTTAGAAGTTAGAAGAAGAAGAAGAAGGAGAAGAAGAAGAAGAAGAAGAAGAAGAAATTTTTAGGAACATTGGGTGAAATTGCATGCACATTATCTGAAAAATTGGAAGAAAATTATTGATAACGTTACCATGAAATTCGTGTTTTGGAAAGGGAAATTTGGCAACGCCTGAGGGTTTATACGGCGTTTTTCCTTAGCACTGAAGTGTCGGTGTGTGTATCCAACGGTGATCTTCGTGGGAATTGTGTTTAAGTTTGGGACGATAGCTGATGGAGTCGCGCGGGGCGAATAGCTTTCTCCTGTATCCGTTTTATCGGTTTCACAATGTGAATATTTGATTTGCTGCTCCCGGTTAATAGACGACTATGCACACGCTAATACTGCCGTGCTGAGGAAAAACGCCGTATGAACATTCGAGAATTGTCGAATTTTCCCGGATAGAATATATATTTTCGAGGAATGTTATGCATTTGTTTCCTTGAAATTTTCAGATAATATAGATTAAATTGCGTACAAAATTGTCCGAAAATTTTGCGGGAAAATATGCACATATTTTCTGAAAAATTCGTGTTTTATCTAGAGAAATTTGACAACGCCTGAAAGTTTATACGGCGTTTTTCCTTAGAGCGGCAGATAGGGTGTTATGTTGTTCTTGGTCCGTGTTCGAGGGCTGGCGCGAATTTTCCGACGCAGGATCGCTACTGGAATATTGTCAAAGCTTGTGTTGTTTGACTATTTTGACACAGAACAACACAGAATCACAAAGAACACACTAACAGCGGTGAGAGTCGGGAGTGGGCGGAGGGGGACATAGTTAGGTCGGATCCTCAGTTTTAAGTTCTGCGTATTGCTCCTACCTCGATTTACTCACCATGACGGAAATCGACTGATGAGGTGTAACTTGAACTACATTTTGCGATAAGGAACTACTAATTCTGGCTCATGCTTTAAAGCTCCTATCAGCGATGGGAAACATGTTAAGGGCTAACGAACAATACCACCTAACAACAATTTTGGCAAAAAAGAGTTAGCGAATTTGCCACATTACACAGTATGAACTGCGCAAGCTGATTATTTTAGTTTTTTTTCCCAATTCTGAAGGAGAGCGCTTCAATGAAGCTGTAATGTGTGAAAAAATTGTAAGTCTAACCTTCAAATCACGAAAATGGTGAACACTTTTCTGTGCTCTGCAAAATCGTCAGTTTGCAGATAGACGGTGTTGTTCCTCAACCTCATTCATCGATATGTTACATATGCTGTTCCTAAAATGAGTAGTTCCTTCTTGCAAAATGCAATCCGATTCTGCTCCCGCAAAATTTTCGTTCCGAAAACGCCGAAGGTGTAAACTTTCAAAAACCGAGACAAAATATGAAAAATGCTCGGGGGCAAGCTTTCAGATAAAGGATTTGAATAAAGATTCAATTAAAAAGGTAAATTCTATCCCTGAAAGTCCTGAAACTGCCCCCAATTTCATCTTCGTCTGGCGGCCTCCGTGCGAAAAACCCTGTGTGACCTAAGGTGTAAAATTTCAAAAACCGTGACAAAATATCAAAAATGCTTGGGGTCAAGCTTCCAAATAAAGGATTTGAATAAATTCTTAATTGAAAAGGTGGAATCTATCCCTGAAAGTCCTGAAACTGCCCCCAATTTCATCTTGGTCTGGCGGCCTAAGTGCGAACACTTATCCCGAGTCCGAGGGGGGCCCCGGTATCGCGACCCAGAATTGGGGTCAATCACAGGACGGCGGGACGTTGCCAACTCGTGCGCGAAAACCTGAATTTCCCATTGAAAATTGAGGTTCATAGCGAGAAACGACGGCAGGGGCCAGCGGGAAGCCGTGCCCTGATGGAGTGGTCATTAGATTGCCGAAGACTGCTTAATCTAATAAGTCGATAGCACTCAAACCCATCTCCATCTCCGCCGACTCCTCGGGAGCCTGACCTTATTCCAGTTTACCAATTCGGACCGATAACAATACCGGGCGCCTACTCCCCCCCTCCCCCCGGGGGTCCCCCGCTATATTCGCCGCCCTTCGAAGAGGGATCCACGTTGGGGCGTCTCATCTTTGATTCCACCGTCTCAGGCCGCGAGATTATCGCTGACCGGACTTCGATTTCGGGGCGAACTGAACCCGGGCTTATTCTGTTGTGCTAAGGAAAAACGCCGTAAGAACGTTCAGACGTTGCCAAATCTCCTTTGATAAAACGCAAATTTCCTGGCAAATGTATGAATATTTTCCTCCTAATTTTTCAAATAATATAGTTCAAGATTTTACCTAAACATTCTGAAAATGTAAAGTAAAAATGTTCATCACTTCCCTCAAAAATAAACATTTTATCGAAGGAAATTTGGCAACTCTCGAATGTTCATACGACGTTTATCCTTAGCATGACTGAAATTGTTCCGTGAAGCTAATCAATGACAGAAGTGCGAAATCACGAATCTCCGAATGCGACGTTGCAGACTTCCTGTCATGCTTCATTTTTTCTTTGGGGCGCTACTTGACGTAATTTCTTGATTTTTTCTTCCCTGTTAACAAAATATTCTTTGTG
Organism: Bemisia tabaci; assembly: GCF_001854935.1. Taxonomy (NCBI): domain Eukaryota; kingdom Metazoa; phylum Arthropoda; class Insecta; order Hemiptera; family Aleyrodidae; genus Bemisia; species Bemisia tabaci. The sequence goes on from NW_017547116.1 coordinate 3,097,058, forward strand.
AAGTTCAAGCTTTAAAGTTGACACCCTGCTATTCGAAAAAATAGAATAGGATCGGTGATTTTGAAACACCGAATTAAAGATACGTGGTTTTGCACTTTGATCATTGTACTGCTGCTGCTTCTCATATTGCCTGATTTAATCTAAAATGTAGGATTTTTTCGGGAAAATTAAACAGTTCATGTACTGTTCCTAAATCTTGAAGAATATTAACCGAGATATCGCCACTTGAAAAGTCAGGTTTTTGACGTCATCCACCGCGGTGGTGACACTCTTGATTTCTTTCACCTTGCTTTTATCCGAGTTTCACGTTAAGTATGCAAATGTGCGTTACACCGACTGAACTCAAAGTCTTCTACTTTTGGCGCAATGCGAGAAGTATTCCTGCAGTCTTGTAGGCGCTAATATGCGGCTCACGCCGACCGCATTGTTTGGCGCAATGCGTGAAGTCTTCCCACAGGCTTGCAGGCGCTAATATCGTTCAGGCGCTAAAACAAACATATGTTGAATAATCGATTCTTGTCCGGGCACTTGGCCTCACCAAGAATCGATACATTTCCATGGGTTTAAATGGAGAAAAACAAGGTTGCCAATTTGCTGGATCCGCCAATGGATCGATGACGAACGAAGCCGAATCGCAATCCCGATCGAAAATTGATACGCGGCGCCCGACTCAAACGCCGAGTCACCCCCACCCTCTCCGCGGAGCCGATTCGAGCTCCGGGCAGCAACCCTTCTGGCGACAGGGCGTTGCAATTGTGATTGCTCTACAAGCGTGCCCGCCCGGTGACCCCTCGCGCGATTATCCGCGATGCACATTAGATTAAACAAACCGGCATTTAAGGCGACCGAGGCACGGCGAAAAATCCGTTGCGGGGACAAAGCCTCACCCCTCTGCGCACCTCGATTCCCACGTGAGCCCTGTTTTAGATGCAAGCCCGTGGTTTCTGGGGTTCATGCGGGGATCGAGATGGGCCCTTCCGCCAGAGGGACAGGGGCCAGGTGTCAACCCGGTGCGCGGGCCCCGTCCCTCCAGCCGGGATGCTGCGAGGTCTCTGTTCCTGTTCTCCTCACCGTGAATAATGTCCTACGAAAATTGTTATTGCACGCGCGGCCACGTTGCCGCTTCAACGAAAATTTCTTTATTTTCTGGCACTGAAAAAAGAACTTCGACCGTGAAGTCGTACTTACGAGCTATAGACAAAACCGACCTCTCCCTTCTGTGAGGCTGAAAGTTCCGGGTGTGGCACCCGGAGCAGTCGAAGCTACGGCTCCAGCACCGGTATGTCAAGATATCCCGTAACTTTTTTCCGGTGTGTTGATGACTAAAGTTGGCAATGCAGGGTCGCCAAAATTTCTTCGTCTTCAAATTTCTGACTTGCCTTTCCTGTCAATGATACCGATTATTCGAGTGGCACTACAAGGATTTGCGATTTCAGGAATTCAGGGCCTCTTTAGCGTAAAATTTCATAGAAACACAATGGTGCCACTGATTTTTTGTGAAACACAATCCTAAGCTCCAAAAAGGTCGAAGCTCAAAAAAGAGGATCCCCTACTCTAAAAGCCCACCTCTGTATACACAGATAGAATTTTCAACACAAAAATTTGGTTAATATGGGAAGTAAAACAGAAAATAACCATAGCCTTCGGTCCACAATTTCAAGAGAAAATGCCAGCTAGTTTTCTTGAAGAAATTTGACAAAGAACGAGTGATGATACCAACGTCGCAATCTAAGGAATGCATTTTTCCAGTCTTTCCATTGTTTTCTGCGTAAAATTCGCCGCAAATTGTGCCACAAAAATTCGTTTTGCTTTGCGTTTCACCTCCTATAATAACCAAAAGTAACACAAGAACACAAATATTTCTATCAGTATGAAGTCTTGTTGCAGTGGCTCCAGTCTTAGATCCCCCGGATAACGTGAAAAATCCGTACCTCGATGAGGAATGCCCAATATAGTTTCCGAGTAATTATGCAAATGATGAATGTGTAAATGTGCCATAAGGTTTACGCATTAATGGCCTTTATGGAAAGAAAATATATTTGCTCTTTCAGAGACATCATCCCGCGTTTCCGCATATGCTTCTTTTCTATACGACAAAGGCGAACCAGAAAAGAAAATTTCACCAATTGTACACACACGGTATCACAGTTTGTGGAGTACATTGACGGATCCAGCAAATTGGAAACATTGTATTTTCTCCATGTAAACCTGTGGAAATGTATCGATTCTTAGAGGGGCCAGGAGCTCCGACAAGAATCGATTATTTAGCATAGGTTTAAAAGGAGAAAATCCAGTGTTGCCAAATTGCTGAATCCGCCGGTGGAGCAAGATGTATTTTTTTTTTCGAGTGAACATTCCATAATGTTGAATTGTTCTTTCATCAGGAAAACAACAACGCAAGAAATGCACATATTAGGACGGAATCAATGACAGACGCGTTGTTTCTGAAATGTATAAGTCAAAAAAGTAGGTCCCTTTCCGCTGAACTGGGTCCATTTGGCACCGACCGAGGGAGATAATAAAGCGCCGTAATAACGCATCTTCCTCAGCTGACAAATTACAACGTTACGATTCGCGTTCTCGCGTTTCTGGCGCAGAGCGGGGAGGGGGGGGGGGTCNGGGGGGGGGGGGGGGGGGAGGTGCTAATCCGCGTTTCACCTATGCGCCCCGACCGCGGGTGACATTGACAAGTTCATTCAAAATCGGTGGTTTAGAATACCTGGCGTCGTTGTCATGGCGACCGAAGCGGGGGTGCCGAACGGACGCAAATATTCGAGTGTTGCGTTCCAAAAAATGTGGTGTGAAGTCGCCGCGCGGCAGCGGCGCGGGCGGGATGAAAAGGTGCGAAACTGGGACCGCTTTGCCCCGTACGGTAAAAACAACCGATCTCCATCCGAAAATTGTGGGCAGATACGAGTTTTTTGCTCGGTATGGCAGCATTATTCGCGCTCAGTGAGCTAATGATCGATCTTATCACCTGCTTTCAGAGTGTCGGGCTGAAGCATCAATTCCTCCCCTGAAACAAACCAGGTATGGTTTCTTTATGATGAAACCTTCAATTTTTTTTTGTTCTTCACTCATTTCTTTAGTTCAGTTCTAATTGTTTCAGCAAAGAGTTTGCGATTTTTAAAGGCAAGACGCGAGAAATTTTAGCATTAGAGTTGAGCTACATTTCTCAGGATCTCCCACTTTAGTGCTTGCCAAAAAAATGATGTATATTCCTGTCATATTGCTTGATTTTTTTGTGACATTATGGGACGCAAAATGTAGTTATGTTGATTGGGAACATTTTGCAATTAAGAACCACTATTCTTGGTTCATTTTAGAAGCAACATATTTTCCATTGGCTTCTCTATGCAGGGCCGGATTTACCTATTTGCCGCCCATGGGCCGCCTGTGTTTTGCCGCCCCCTTTTCATTCGTTTTGAAACATCAATAAAACCATCAAGTGATCGTGCCATTTTTGCGAAAGCCCTGTCAACACTACTATAGCAAAAGTTCACGGAACTTGGCGCGAAAGTTAATCCCGTAAACCTATCTCTTTGTGGACAAAGCCTTCCATTTATTGGCATTGAACTAAAACATTAAGAAAGAACAAACATGCCGCCGCTCAGCGCTCATCACACTGTATTTGGCGCAATGCGGGAAGTATTCCTCCAGTCTTGTAGGCGCTATGCGTTTCACGCCGACCGCTACTGACCACACTGTGTCTGACGCAATGCGTAAAGTATTCATGCAATCTTGTAGGCGCTAATATGTGTTACTTGCCGACCGCCGCCGCGCCGAGGGCTTCTCCTTTTCATCTCAAGTTCTCGTCATCATTCTTCTCTGCGCTGAGCTCCAGACCAAATTGCGCGTTTAGTCCCTCTCTTAACTGAACCAATTAAATAAACTGTCTCTTGTATCACCGAAAAACAACGAAATTAGAAATTGCTATGCTCTCAGGAAAGAGAGATTTTGTCCCATTTTCTCATTAATAATTTTTTTTCTGAATCCCATTTTTTTTAAACATACACTTAAAAATATTGCAAATTTTGCCGCCCCCTACATTTGCCGCCATGGGCCGCGACCCATTTGGCCACCCCCTTAATCCGGTCCTGTCTCTATGAAGGAATGTGCTTAAATGGAAAAGCCAGAGATAGTGATTTCTTATTGTAAAATCATCACTTATACTTGTCGCACAATTTTTAACATTTTAAACGCTAAAGCAACAGACAATTTTTTCCGTGTACATTTCGCTTATCGTAAAAATGTATCAATTAAACATAATTTTTGAATTACAAGTGTAAAGTCATACGTTGATAGTTGAAAGCGTGTAGGATACTTACAATTAAGTGATGATTTATGGGTTACAAATGATTTACAGATCCAAAATACAGACTGGAAAATCGACTCACCTGAAACACACAGAACAAATTTGTTAATGATGCTAATCCAATCAACCTCTGACAATCCAAGCAAAAACGGGGCGGAAAGGAAGGGCCAATCGAGTTACAGTTTAATTAAAATCACAGATTCGCAGTGCTTCATTAAACATTGCGCTTTTAGCTTTGCCGCACAGTGATTATCGGCCGAAAGTTTAGGGCCTTGAAAAACGAGTGGGCGGTAACATGCAAATTGGGGGCAAACGTTGACATCCAACGAACTTTCGAAGATGTCTGAGACATTTTTCTTGTAAAGTCAAGGACATAGGTTCGCACGTAACCATCACTGAAAAAATCCGAACGGGTAAATAGGTTTGGTAAATCCGAAATATAGTTAGAATGATATGGAACCAGGTTTTGTTCGGCACACAACCAAATTTTTCGGTCCGTTCAACCAACCTGTTCGGTTTGTGCAACCGAAATATTTTTTCTTTAAAAAAACCATACTTTTATTACGTTGAATTCGTTTGTCAAAATTGGTAAGTGAATACTTCAGTCTCTTGACAATAGATTTGCGATTTCAAGATTCGAAAATGACGGGTAGCATGCCGTTCTGACACAAAATAAGGCGTCCATCGAATCACCTTAAGGAACGACTACAAGTGCGACACATAATCAAAGTTCCGATAATGGAGATGTTGCATGCGTGAGGAATTTGCGATTTAACTGTTGATTTTTATGTAAAAGTTCGCGAGAAACACGATGGTGCTACTGGTTTTCTCTGAAATCAACTCCCAAGCTCAAAAAAGCTCTCAAGTTGAGGCCAAAATGAAGGGGATATCCCACGCTATCCTGAGAGTCCACCTCTACATCAATACAAACTCCTAATGCAAAGATAGGGAGCAAATACATTAGCAGGGATGCCGTGTTTTCAGTTTTGGAGTCCCGAAACAAAGTGGCAGCCCTGTCAATGTATTTGCTCCCTATCTTTGCATGGAGAGTTTGTCTTGATGTAGAAGTAGACTCTCAGAATAGCGTGGGATATCCCCTCCATTTTGGCCTCAACTTGAGAGCTTTTTTTGAGCTTGGGAGTTGATTTCAGAAAAATTCAGAGGCACCATCATGTTTCTCGCGAACTTTTACGTAAGAATCAACAGTCAAATTGCAAATTCCTCACACCTGCAACACCTCCATTTCTTGAATGGCTGAAACCACTGTGCACCGGGGGCCGAGCCGCAACCCTACGGCGCGCTTTTCGGGGGCGGAAAACTTTTGACTCGAGAGACTGCGGAAAAACAAACAGCGGTAAAACAGCACGTCGGAGCGCACAATCGCCTCGTCGCGGAAATCCACTCCTGGCACGGATGAATCGCTTGTCTCGACGCGTGTGCCTCGGTGAGCTTGAAGAGCGAGGCACTCGAAAGGTCCCACCACCATTGGCGCGGCGTGAATGATCAATTATCGAGATTTCCCCATTTGAAACTATGGTCAAGAATCGATTATTGTGTTCGTTGCGAACACCCTGTTAATCGATCCTTTTGCCTAAGTTTAATCGAAAGATCAATCGATACATCGTATAGCACGCCACGCGACTGCCACCAACCGCAGCTGCAGAAGCTTCGACAGAGAGGGAAATTGCACAGCCGTATCTTGCACTTTAATATAAAGAGGAACGCATGACGCATAAAATCTGAGACTTGAAGCGTTGTTAAGGGGTTGGACCGCGAAGTGGTCTAAGGGCGCAGCCCCCTGGTTCTTGTTAAAAATTGAATTGTTCGAGCCAATTTTGCAGTTTTGGGATGGAGTATCTGTATAGAGAGAGTAGAGACACGTCGAAATATGGTGCTTTAAAGGCCCAAGAGGGATGCCAACCTTCCAACACGAAAAACACCAGAAAAATTCCACTGCCAATCTTCAGTAGAATATCTGTATGGAAGGAGTCCGGACAAGTCGAAAACGGGAGTTCTTTAAGTGTCCAAAAGGGCAGCCAATCCTCTAACAAGAAAAACACTGTAAAATGCTGCTGCCAATCTGCAGATTCCAAAATCAAAACAAAATGGCCAAGAAGGTTCAAAAATGAGCGTCCTGTCGCAAAAATGAGTAAATTTACGCAAAAAATAAGTAAAATACAAGCTTTACGAACGGCGGGTCGTAAAAGCTGGGAAGACAGAGCACTCTGGATATTTTTAATTCATAGGCTGGTTGCCTTTTCGAGAGCTCAATGACCTAACCTCAAAATTACCGACATGTCAGTACTCTCCCCAACAGGTAGTCTATTTTGGAATGAAGTTACGTTTCCTCGTCCAGAAAATGACGAAGTGCGTGGGTTCGCGGAAGTCGGCGCGGTCAGTCAACGCCCCCCCCCCCCCNGGAGCAGCGCGGAAGACCCGGTCTGGCCGGTCAATTGAGCCGGACCCGATGACGTCATCGCGTGACGGCGGGGTGCCTCCCCGGCGGGATTACCGCGCGACACGTGAGCCTGAGTCGCCGCGACGCGACGCGTTATCCCCGCTGGATTTTAATTGAGCCTAATTGACGAGATGAGGGTTGTAGATTGGTAGGTGCTCCGACTGCTCCACCAGGCTCTTCCTGTTGCCGTGGCCTCGCCGAGGGCCCGATAAAAAACTGGACGTGGAGCGTAGGATCCGAGGTGCAGGAATGGTGGTAAGAAAACGCGAGGAAATAAAATGGATCGCGTTGAGCAGAAAGGAACCGAGCCACATCAGCTATTGTCAAATTTAACTGGGCAATTTAATTTACCACATGAAAACGGTGAAGCAGATTTGTTCGAAAATTTCAGTGAATTTTCTGCATGTTACAAGGCAGATTCCCTAAAATTTTCAAAAAAATTCGCACAAACGTTCTCTTGCAGAAAATTAAATACCTCAGTTAAATGTGGCGACAGCCGATGTGACTTGGTTCCTTTCTGTTAAACGCGGTCCCAATGTTCTTTAGATTTAGGACTTGTGTGGATTACAGTTTGCGGAACCACTATCCCTGGCTCTCCCATAAAAGCACATACCTGCTTAGGGGAACTATATGGCAGGTATGTTGTTTCTAAAATGGGTAAGAAATAGTGAATCCTCATTGCAAAATGTAGTCCATGTGATTCCTCAGTTTTGGAGGGATGCATTCGGGGCACAATTGGACCGCGTTAAGCAGAAAGGAACCAAGCCACAATAGCTATTGCCAAATTTAATTGAGAAATTTAATTTTTTACACGAAAACGGTTGTTCTGATTTTTGTGCAAATGTCAGTAAAGTTTTTGCATACTCCGAAGCAAATCCCTTAAAATTTTCAAAGGAATTCGCACAACTGTTCTCATGTAAAAAATTAAAGTGTCCAGTTTCTGGCAATATCTGATGTGGCTTGGCTCCTTTCTGTTTAACGCGATCCAATTATCCATTTGAGCAATATTTTGCAAAAAGCCTGTTGCAAACTTCAGATAAAGCAAAAAGAAGAGATTGGTCTTGTAAAAATGGCTCAAAAATCATCATCGCGCCGATCAAAATCATCATAATTTTTGAGCCATTTTTTCAAGACCAAACTCTTCGTTTTAGCCACTAGGACATCAACTAAGACATCTGAAACTTTGAAGAGAAAATAAACATATTTTTTCTAAAAAAGTAATATTTTGAGAGGGGAAATTTGGCTACGTGCGAATGTTCATACGACGTTCTTCGTTAGCACGGCAGAGCCGGACTACGTTTCATCCGAACGGTCAAGGTGTTCTGTACTCCTTGGTCGGACAGAAGCGAGGTCGATGACCCGCGCCGTCAACAGTCATCAATAGATTTGCCCTTGAACCACCCCCCCCCCCCCCCCCCNGACTAAGTATACCGTATACCGTTCAGCTCGAATTGGCAAGACACAGGATCAGGGACCTGCCTGTATTTCAACGATCATTCTTCCTCAACCTACCTCCCTCGTCCCTTGGCGTGGAGTGTTTTGCGATACATCGATTGATCTGCCATTTAAACCTAGGGAAAAGGATCGATATACAAGGTGTTCGCAATGAATACTTTAATAATCGATTCTTTACCACAGCCTCAAATGGGAAAATATCGAAAATCGATAATTCACGCCTCGCAACTACAACGACTCGAGTACACTGCCCTTCTAAGGAAAAACGCCATGTGGACGTTCGAAGGTTGCCAGAAGTCCCTGTTAGAATTGTCATTTCAGAGGAAAATTGTGTTATTTTTTTAAAAATTTCAATAAATTAAAGATGAAATTGCGAACAGAATTCTCCAAGGAATTAGGAAAAAATATTTACAAGTTTCGCCGAAAATGTGTGCTCCATCGAATGAAATTTGGCAACGCATGAGGGCTCTTACGGTGTTATTCCTAAACTCGACGGAATAGTAATGAGGAAAGTACCACGCACTGCAATTTGATACGTGAATTCCGATGCCATTTGCGCAGTTATGAAATATTATAGCCCGAAAAAAAGCTGAAAAGCTGTGGCGCAGTTGAAAATTCTCACAGGGACTCGCTGAAAATAAAATTGGTCTTAGGGACAGAGGGGGCGCGCAACGGAAAGTTCATGGTTGTTACAAGGATTTTGTTGGTGTCTTTAGTTTTTTTCTCCCTCTGTAGCTTTTGCACGAAGAAAATGACAATTTTAAGATGAATTATAGGAGAAAATGGGAGAAAAAGCTGAGAACAGTGGGCGAGAGAGAATTTTGGACTACTATACTATCTTCACCTCCTTGTCTTGCTTATAAATTCCGAAAACGTGCAGATACGTTGTATACGATTAGAATTATGAAAAAAAAAAAGAATGTGCTTGCACCTACAATGCAGCCACAGTGAGTTGGTTAGTTTATTAATTTGCACTGCCAAAAATGTGGTAGTTGGTAGGCTTGTAAGCAGCACATGACTAAAATTTTTCTTCACATCGTTTCAGGATAATATTTCCTTTTTCTAGGTTATGATCGCAGGGAGACAAAAATGACAGAGAGACTATTTGCGACTGGAAAGTGATGCCATTCACACCTCTCTTGTGAGGTGGTCTTTGGCAGTTTTTGATACGTAGCCTGGGAAACGGTGGACATATTAACACAAGAGTTACTGCACTTATCAGAAGTGCGACATACTCAGACAGAGATGTTTTGATTTTATTTTATTCCTATGAAATTGTAAAAATGTAATTATGAATAAATAATATTGTAGATTACGAAAAAACTACTTGTAGGCTTTAAAAAATTAAAAAAAAATTGATTAAGAGGAGTGAAATCACAATTTTTGTGAATTTGTTTAGGCTGTTACGACAATTTCCGCCTTTGATTAGACATTTCATCCTAAAAACGGAGGAACACGGAAAGAAAAAAAAACAAAAAGAAAAACAGGGATGCCGGACGGTTGAACACACATTTTTCAAGTAGGGTTTTTTTTTACTCCATGCACCTTCTTGAAACGCCACAAAAAGATGAAATTTCAATTTTTTTAAATTTTTTTTAAAATTTTTAAAATTTTACTTTGTTTTATGGATAACAACCCGCAAGGGGAGCGAGAAATTAAAAAAGACCTTTACACGTTCTATCATGCGGCGCGTTTTGAAAATTCGGCCACGCGTGACCATCCTCGGTTTCCTCTCTCTCGAAACCTCCTCGATGCGGCGCGCTAACAGCTGTGACTCGCGTTAACCTCTCGGACGGAAAAGTTGTTGTTTCCCGTGAAAAAAGTGTCGGAAAGTGCGTTGAAAAGTGGACATTTTGCGTGCGAACTCGGGACTTTTGCGATTCGGATCGTGTGGGTGTGTGAGTGAGGTCGGCCGCGGTTGGCTCGAAAGCTATGTTGGATGACTTGACCCTACAATACATCGTCGTGCGCAAGTCCAAGCACAGATGAACCTGCGGTCAGTGCTTGGGCCAGAGAACACAGCAGTACTCCTGATTGCCGCCATGATCGCTCTGATCAGCCTCGCCCCCTGCCAGGCCGCTCTGCACCACTCCAGTGAGTCTTAAAACCTCTCGTAAATGTAGCCAGTGGGCTGTTTATTGAATTTACCAATAGACAAAGCAATAGCAAAGAACTCAGGGTTGCCGGCCAACCATTAAGATCGCTCAATATCTTCTTTGGCTATATTCCTTTATGTACCAGATTAGATAATCAGCCCGCTAATAATAGTCAAGATAATAAGCGCTGGAAAAAAAGAACACATTGGATCTAGAGTTCAGACTCTTAAAAACATCGACAAGAAAAATTACTCTTGATTCAATCAGAATCGAGCTTAAATCAAGAACCAAACCTCTTAATTTAAGCGGATTTCGTATTGATTCAAGCAAAAATCCGATTGAATCAAGAGTATTTAATCTTGTCAATGTTTTCAAGAGTCTAGACTATAGATCCAATGTGTTTTTTTTCCAGTGAGGCATTTTCAAAATGCCTGGACATGGAGCTGAATTAGTAACATACGTCAAGGATTAAATCCTCAAAATCTTATGAAGAACGATTCAGACAAAAATAAGTTTGGATTAAACTCCTAAACGAGATACTATAAAGTAAATTGATCACAGGCTGAATGAAAGTTTGACCACACAAATAACGTCATTTGCTTTAGTTCTTTTAAGCACTTGACCAATGTTAATCGTTAACATTTTTGTCTTGATTAGGATATTATGTCCACAACTCCTGTTGTATGATTCGTTTTCCTCGTGAGAGTTTGAAGAGCAAACATATTGCGTTGTGCTTCAATAACTCATACCATTGTCTAAAGGCCCGTTCTTTTATCATAGACTACAGTACGGACACATTTTCTTACTCTTGAGCAGGAAATTATCGAGTTACGTTGATAAAAATGTTTGCAAAATTTTCGATTATTACATGGTACCTTTCTTCCCAAGTATTTAGCTCTAAGTAAGTATCTACATTAAAATTGCTAGATTTTCCGTAAAATATAGATTATTTTTACGTATTTAAATAAAAAGAAACCACATCAATTTTGACTTGAGCCCTATCATGCGTGTATTTTAATAGATCTTAGAGTTCATGTTAGAATGGATATAGTTCCATTTGATTTAAGCCGTACATTTGAGAATTTTACTGGAAAAACTAAGTAAAAAATAAAAGTATTGACCAGAATCATAATCAAGCTAACTGCATTTCACGTTTCTTCCTCTTCTCTCGTTATATTTTCAACAGAAAACTAAATTTCTTAACGTCTGGAGACTCTCAGAGAATTTGCCTTAGAGTATGAAGCATTTGCTCACACAATCCCTGGTAAAAATTGGCAGTAGAAGCTGTGTTCCAAAATACCATAGACCTACAGCCGGCTGTAAGATTTCCGATAACTTCTATAGCCGGCTACACAATTTCTTATAGCCTTTCATAACCGATGGCGATTAAGCAACAGCCAGGCGATAAAGTGTATACTAAGCGTTACAAATTACGGATGCTAGGATTTAGTGAGTTTTTGGAATACTGCTCTCTTTTTGAACCGTAGTATCTTGATTTGTTTTGCGAGGAAAGCTCCGTACTTTTGATGGATGCTTGCCATTACTAATATATTAGAGCGCCTTCAGTTTCGTATGATACTGTGCAATACCTCTGGTGTGAAATAGTTGCTTCAAGCGCCGTGGCACGCTGCGGCGCGGCAGGCGGGCAGCCAGCGCGAAACGCGCATTGGCGCCTACGAACCTAACAGGGATACTTCACGCGTTGCGCAATGCGTGAAGTATCCCTGTTAGGTTTGTAGGCGCCAGTGCGTCGCCGCTCCGCTTTGTGTTAGGCTCTAATATTTAATCTGGCGGAGTTAGCGTCATTCAACTCATGATTTTGAAATTTTCGCACATCCTGTATGGATTACTCTCATTTTAATTGATGAAAAAAAAATATGTATTAAAGGAAAATATAATGTGTGTTTTGTAAATATTAAGGTAGTTCCGTATCAAACTTAATGATTTCCAAAGCACACGAATTTCTACCTAATTTCTTATAGCCTTTTATAATCGATGGCGAAAAAGCAACAACCAGGCGATAAAGTGTAAAGCCCGGCGATAGGAACTGTAGCCCGGCTGCATAATTTTTTATCGCTTCGTATAGCCCGGCCGTATGATTTTCTCCGCATTCTACAGTCAGCTATATGATTTTCTGTAGCCTTCTTTAGCGGGCTATAAGAAATCTTATGGTGTTTTGAAACGCAGCTCTTATCGCCAATTTTTACCAGTGATTTCAAGTTTGATTGCTGCTTAATTGTTGGTGAAAAAATATAACATTCGAGAAACTAAGATAACGCCTGATGTAACTGGGCTGATCCCTGTTAAAATTCCGTCCAAATGCTAGTTTCAATTTTTCCTTCTTAAGGGCTGAAAACTTTAGAGTTTTTTCCTTCTTTTTTCCTTTAAAATTCAGAACTTGGCAGGCTTTTAAACACTAACTAATTACCCAAGCATTTGACAAAACGCCTGATTTGACTTTTAGCCTGTAACATAAACACCATTACTCAAGACGTCACCGTAAGGATTCTTCGTTAGATTAATTGGACTACACTTTGCAATAAGGAACTACAATTTCCGGTTCATTCGAAGAATCGCGTATGCCCATGAGGAAATTGATGATGCATACGATATTTTTAAACTGAATCATAAATTTAGTTCCTGATTGCAAAATGTGATTTAATTGACTTTTACGGAGAAGAATCAAGATCTTTGGCAAACAAGACCGTTAGTTGCTTGGAAGAAATCTGTGAGCGTCATTACACGTTTTCTCCCTTTCTCTGGACTGATTTCACCGATGGGAAATCTGATAGGGAATCATTTCCCTCCTATGACGCAGAGTGGATAGAGTCAATAGGAGAGGTCGGACAAAATTTGGAAACTTTAAACGCTTTTGACTCCGTCTATACAAAACTCTGAGGTTCTAAAAGTAGTTCCAGTGGTTTCCTCATATGCAATTTTCTTCTGGAAGCACCCCTTAAAGTTTAAAATGTGACGAGATAAACATCAAAATTTGTAATTTTAGTCAAAAATTGCATGTCTGACATCTGCGATTGACTCTATCCACTGTGTGACGCAAGGGCGTATCGCAACTCCAACGCGAGCCCTATACTCTGTGTAACACTATGCTTTCCTAGTTCGTAAGGGAATAGAGATAAGCCCTTACGTCAAATGTGCATTAATTTGTGCACTTGGTTCTTTTCTCAGAAAGTATGTTCCTACTTTTCCATTTAGGAGAAGGGGGATTATTCTTGCAGTTGATTTTGATTCCGTGGTCAGAAATAGACAGCCGAACCAAATGAAGTTTATCAGGTTTGAAATTTGAAACAAAAACTTTTCACGATAGGCAGTGAAGTAGAGAATTTGCCGAAAGCAGAAAAAAAATTGTGCCTCTTTCCTAAACTTTGTATATGACCGTCATAGTCAGTCAGCAATCGCCGGCAATTTTTCAGCGCAGCATAATTTTAACTCGTCAAATTTCCATAATTCGCATCGACGTAGGATAGATTTCATTGGTATAAAAAACTTCAAAAGCACGCTCTCGGCTAGCCCCTTCAAAACTGGATGATACACTTGGCCTTGCAAGGCAGTTAGTTTAGTTCCCTATCCGGACCAAACCTAACTAAGGTCACCGATTCCATAGCATGCACTAGCGGGTGTGCTTGCTACGGCCGTCGGCCAGTGGCGATTCCTTTGAATTGGCATCACTGTTTTTGCATTCAATGTATGAAAAACAATCGATTTTTGGTGCGGCAACTAGCCTCACCTAAATCAATATTTTATACGGACTCATACGGTGGAAAAACAGTGTTGCCAACTTGTAAAATAGCCACTTGTTGAGCAAAAGAATATACAAGCAGAGGAAACGTCCGCTTGAATTCCAGGCAAAACAATTAATACTTTCTTCGTAAATTATTTACTTCTGAAATTCCCTTTTTCTCAATTTGATACGAGCAGATCGCGATTTGCCAGCGATTTCTAATTGCTTGCGATATATCTTACAGGATTCTGACAATGGCTTCAGGTATTTGTATGTTTTTACCTTATTGGTGGAAGATTATGAGCGAACAAATGTATGGACGAAATTTTAACGAATCTTTCAAAAATCACGAGGGATGACTTCGGTAAAGTTTCCCCTCAACCTTGTTTCATGTTATAATGGACCCTCTCCTACTAAACAAGGTGTGAATTTCAACATTCTGATACGTATTTCGTCCTCAAAATTGAGCATAGAGAATGATTTGCCCAACGAATATTATTGAAATAAACTCCTAACTAAAACTTTAACGTTTCTATTTAGCATTGGTTTCGGGAATTTTGAATTATTAGTTCACAAAAAAAAACAATGGTCTACAAGAATAAAATCACCCACTAGTACAGTTTTAGGGGACTTTATACTGGAGTAATACTCCTTCCCCACATTGTGTTGCTCAAAGCGCACCAGTTGAGCCGGAGCACTGAGATTGAGTTTGCCATATTTTTAAATCAAAATTGGTATTTTTTCATGAGCGGGGAATGTGAATAATAAATATACGCATCCAGGACGTTAAAAGTCTTAATTAGGAATTAATTTCGATAATGTCCGTTGCGCGAACTGTGTGGTTTCAATATGAAAACACGTATCAGAATGCTTGAGTTCGCACCTCGTCTGGTGATCTATTATATTAATAGGCTTTGTTTTTTCCTTTGTTGGAATAGACAGAGAAAGTGCAAGAATAATCGGGTCTTTCGCCAATTTTTTCAACTTTTTTGGGACTGAGAGAAAACCTGCTGATGTAAAAGGAGCTACCTGCAAGCGAAGTATAGAGCCGCAAGGATCTGGGTCTGATCTCCGTCATCATGAACGAGGCACCAATGAGCTACACGACAGTGGCTGGAAAATACTTGATCCTAATCTTCAAAGTGATCATGTTCCAGCACGCCGTATTCCTAGGCATTTCATGCATATTATACACCGAAAAAGACCCAAAGATGATGGTAAAAAAGAGAATAGGAATGCTACGAACCGAAGTCACCATTCGTCCATGTTAGCGGTGGATAAGACTTCGAAATTCAAAAGAACCCCCTCAACGAAAAGAAACAGAGGGAGGAAGATTTTTAAAAAACCTATCAGTCACTCATCACAAAATGGAAATCTTACTCAAGAAATTGCGGACCTCGTGAACGCAACCAATGAGTTACCAATAGGTACCTGGACTCTTCCTCGTGAATTACTGGCTATGGTCACCAAAACGAAGGCAAATTTCTTCGACCCGATCAACGAGTTGGACGAGAGCAACTCCAAAAGGAACTTACAATCGAAGGCAAAACAGAGACTTTTTGACAAAGACGACCAACTTTTTGGAGACGCTAGTAAAAATTTAGACCAGAACAGGAATTTCCTCTTCCATTCTGAGTCGTCTGGTGCGATGGGCCAAGATGAGAACGGGCGGAAAAAAGAAGCTTCAACTCAAGCTTTGTCGCCGCACTATACAAAAGAGGACGCCTACCAACAAGATTTTTTGTTCTTGGAAAACAGACCACCGCTTAATACAAGACTTTTCGGGAGCGCATATTACAGTGAACCAGAGATGTCAGGTTTTAATCGGTCAAACGTAGAGAATTTGCGAGCCCTTAATCCCGCGTTAGAGAGAGACCAACATTTGGCCGAACGAGCTTTAATAAATACTGAGAATAAAGCATCGAGAATCTCTTCGAACGAGAGTTTAAAGCTTGAGACGGCTTTGTTTCCCGAGAGTAGTAAACTAGGAGATTTGTCTCTCCGCGAGATGAAAAACAGTCAACGAAGGTATGACATGGGCTTTGGAACTGACATGAAACTCTCAAGTGACGCAAGAAGTCCAATCGAACCTACACTCAAAAAATCGTCGAAGTTTGACGTTGAGGTCCACGGAAAATTGATGCAAAAATATCCGGATGAGAGTTTGACGCGAACCCGACCGAATGAGGTAGAAAAAATACATCTCAAAGAGAACACACAATTTTTGAATGGCGAGCTGGGTGGCTATGCGCAAACTAATTTCGGACGAAATCCTAGATTATGGTACGAGGACCCTACCCTGCCTGGTACAACAAGAGTTTCTGCTAAGTGTCGCGGCAACAGTTCATACAAAGTAGCCCAACGACCTTTGAGCACTGGTGGAGAGAGTCCGATTTTTAGTGCCGTAAATTGGCCTGTGAAACCATGGGAAGGTAATTTTCAATTTGTAAAGGTTTTTGACACAGGGCAAGAACAAATAAGAGAGAAAGAAATCACAAAGTTTAAAGGGACAGAAGAAATGCCTCTTGGAAGAATGCTTGAACAAGACGCAGCTCATAGCAGCATTAATATTGAAGACCACCCTACAGTTCACAATGACGCAGGAAAATTAATGGTTTCTGAAAAAGAGAATTACAAGATTACTCCTGATCACAAACGTCTAATCTTTTCGCAGGGGCAGTGCAAAGAGCCATCGAAAGATTCTACGAACGACTATTTTACCGGGCTGAGTTTCGATTCTCCAACGCTCTACGCATCGAAAAATAAACACTTCTTCATGAATGACTTCCCGAACACTTTCAGGAATGAGCAATTGCCCGTTTTCCAATTTCGTTCAAAGGACGAAAAGCCAAAGGCTAGCACGATAGTTTCGGGGACCAATGAGCAGTTAGGAAAATTAATGGATCGTGCTTTCACACACAACCAAAATCCGTTTACTTACGGGCCAGAGTTGCGATCTTTCTTGCGGAAGCAGGAACAGCAAATCTCACCTGACTTTGAGAGGAGCAAAAAACCAAAGCTAGGAGCCTATACTGAAGTGGGTCATCTTGATGGGAAAAATTCAATCATGCTATTAAACAAACTGGATGAGGAGCAAAAATTGAGACGAAACCGTCCATACGAAAGTTCTGACCCTGTATTGGGCCCTAAGGTACAAGCAAAAATAATGTCACACGTCTCTACTGACCGACCACAATACGTTCCAAACCAGTGGCGTAAAGTGAGAGATAACTACTCGGAGCAAGTTCATGGTCAGGATATCTATAACCCTGCGGCCAAAAAGGATGTAGAAACTGAATTTGAGCCATTCCACGCAACTTCACAGGATTTGACTAAGTTTCATGCCAGAAATTTGTTGAGTTTTGACGATGAGCGACCTGACACGTCTTCATTAGAGGCACATTACATCGTTCAACCTCGCGAAGACAAAAGCATGATCCATGCTCAAAATCAAAACCAAATTTTCCAAACAATAAACCAAGGTGTGAGTGGAACTGCCTTCCCTCTTCAAAACTGGACAGCTGAAGACCGTTCGTTTTTCTCAACCACGACAGGAAAATTTAAAAACTACACGGAGCTGCAGGCGAATGATCAAAGCCGATATTTCTTGAACGATAATCTGAAATGCCAGTTTCTACGAGGGAACTTGCCTCAGCCCACAATTGAAGAGCTCGACGAACAAATGAAACGTGGAAATGAGTACAGTTATTTTAAGCGGATAGATATGGTCAAAGGCAACAAGAAATCTATTGTTTACAAAATCGTTTTGATAAACAGTACTTCATCAAAACCTAAGAAGAAAAAAGGACAGAGATATTTCGGAAATAGTCTAGTTCTGAATAATAAAACCCAAAAATCGCCTTACCACTCTCACCGCGTGATGATGAACAAGCTTCACTCGGGCTCAAATTGCAATAAAAAGATTCTCATGCTGGAGAAACAAAGCAGTGTGGGAGGTAAAAAACAAAATCATGGGGGAGGAAAACAGCCACCAGGGAGATCTGCAAAATTTGCAAAATTTCGAGGAATGAAAGAAGGGCGTTGCGCATACGCAGCACGTAACAGACAGGCTAGCCAAAATAAAACATTACCCTCGAACTTGACTCCAATTATTTCAGATATAAGAGTTTTTAATCAAACAGGTCCTTTCCAACCCATTTACTCGGTCTCTTCGACGAATCCTCCGCACGCTTCCCAAGAAATCTTTGTTGGAAATTTGAAGAATGTTCCCTCAAAAAACGTGCAGCTACCTCAGCAGTTTGTGATTCCTAATCAAGTGCAAGCCACCGATGTTCACGCTTCATTCGGGAAAGGGCTTACGCAGCTGAATTTCAACGGAGTCAACCCATCACAGAGTCCTCAAATGGTGGTATGTAAGGTCCAGAGCACGCCTAAGCCGTTAAAAACTCAAGTAAAAGAGTCTATCAAGCATTTGTATCCAGGAAGGCAAAAAAGTATTCGAGTAACCGATTGCAAGCTGGCTGTTCTATCGACGACAGTGGCACCAATTCAGCAGACATCAATACAGCCGGCAATTTCTCAAACTGCATTCATTCAAAGTTTCCCATCCCTTAATACACTGATTAACGCACCACAATCGAGTCCAACAGTTTCCCAAATAACAAAACATAGCATACCGGTAGATTTGACGGGGTTAAACAAACTGATCAATGCAAACCAGTTTCCATCGAACTCTGCTGTAAATAGAAGTTTCGTATCACCGGCAACGGTGCCCCCTCTTTACTTCAATGCAACTACGAAGAGACTTTTTTCAACTTTTAACCCTCACGTAAATAATTTACAGTATTCTCCCACAAACGCGGTGCAAACTAAGCCTCAAAACGTAAACTCTAAAAATTCTGGTCAGCCCAAAATAGACTCGTTTACGGAAAATGGAAAAGGATCGGCGGTAGGTGCCTCTGTGAAACAAGTGAACGTAATGACTAGAACACAACCTCTTCCTACTGCTGGAGGAGGGAAAGGAACAACCAAAGGACATATCTTTCTTCAATCCCTAAATACGAACTCTAATCCCCCAGCAGACGGACGAAAAAAAAACAGCAATACTTCTGGAAGGCAGCAGATCGGAAAGGTTCCAATTTCGCAATATCTCGAAACGCCAAATGCAGATAAGCTGTTAGGATATCAAATTATACCTGAAAATAATGAACATTACGATGAAATCGTGAGATTTTACGAGTCCCAGCTAGCAAAAGGCCCTATGAATGAGATTGAGAATTTGCCACTTTCTAACTACTTGCCCGCTGAGCTCCGTTCTGACGGAGAGAAAGCAGAAAGTTTTCACGCAGATTCATTATCTAGTCTGATTAATGAAAATATACTAAACGCAGGATCAGAAACTGGAAAGACCAAGCGGCAACTGATTGATCTACCTAATGGGACAAATACTGAAACCAACAATTCGTTGGTTGATTCCGAAAACAAGCAGGAGAGTCTAGACCACGACCTGCATCCACCAACGAGTAACATACATTCCGAGTCTAGTACGGAACCTTTTTTAAGGAAAGAAGAAGGACTTTTAGAAATCACTCCTGGTGCTACATCAATTGAAGATCAGATGATCAACATAAAACCAATTTATAGTAAGCACTCGCTGGAGGAGTCAACATTTTCATCATTCGGTACTTCCATTGAGATGAGTACACTCACGAATCCATTATCGCAAGAGCCAGACAAAATCATTTCGGAGGAAAGATCATCGAGCGTTACCGGCACAGTACGCACTAACTTAAGTGCCGACGGGGAAACGTTATCTAGCGTCCATGTGACTGAATTCCCTATCCTTCCGACGGTATCGGCCCAAGGTGTACAATATGAAGTGAATACTAATGGTTCGCATGATTCTCAACTAGTAAATCAGACTATGGACTTCGCAATTAGGTCTGTATATACGACAAGGACCCCTTCTTCGACAGATCATCTGCTTGTTACATCTCCAACAGAACCGGACGGGAATATTACGAATCAACTGCCTAATGGGGATGGCGGCAACGCTTCTACAACATCTGTGATACAATTCTCAACATCAACTTCAAGCATATCGTCACAAGTTGGATTCAACACTTCTCCTCCTACTGATTCTCTCGGAGCTGTCCAAAATGGTGACACTTCTTTGATGAAACAAGGAGTAGGAGAAAGGCTGGATAAAACAGGAACACAGGACAAAACACTTGTAACGAGTAGCAAAAAATCTGATAAGTTTGCCGCAGGCTATAACCTGTTTCGGAAGAGTAACACAGTCAAGACGACAGTTGGCTCTGCGATTGAAGGAAACACGAGATCAGTTACTTTTAGTGGAGAAGAAAACAAATCGTGCACACCATCGAATTCCCTCTCTCAAACTCCTCCTTACCATTTCGAACAACAGCTAAATAACATGATGGGTGTTCTGGATCAACTTCTTGGTAATATTTCAGACTTGAATAATCGTGTTCAAATTAACTCTCCCCAGAGAGGTCCGGTTTCTATGATAGACTTTCAGAGGACTAACGATTCTCTACCGGTAAATGGACCTATTTGCCCATCAAATAAACTATCGGTTCTAAATAAAAAATCGCGAACACAGAACGGACATCAACCTTTGCCTGAGTTGACCCAAAATGCTGAGTCGACGATTATTGACGCTATCCACATCAATAAAGAAATGAAACCGACTAAACGTGCGAAATTTTTTTCTTTCACTTCAGACGGCTCGACTACTGAAACAAGCGCACACTCATTGAATCAGCACGATGGAGGTGATACTTCTTCTGCGAATAGTCCTCTGAGCACTCAATCCTGCCAATTTAATAGAAAAGGCATACTTCCAAATGGTTTTAAGAAAGGAACAGCACTTACGCCATCCTCTACAAACAAACCTCCAAAAACTCCAAGTTACGATGCAAGTGCACAGCCTTACCTTAAAATCTCTGCTCAGCCTGAGCAAATGTACCAAAACTTGAGTGCGCCCTCAAATACAGCTCGGGAAAACTTTCAAAGATATTTTTTTCCTCAAAGAAAATTAGTTCAAAATCCTTTCAAAAATGGAGCAATGCCAACAAGAGATCCATTCCTCTTGCAATATCCTAATTTTAACGGAAAAAGACCTGGGGGTGCTGTGACTCCTTTCTTTTTCAACGGCATTCCTGTAATTCCTTCAATGGATCCAAGGTTTCCAAGTATTGGAAAGAGACCATCCGTGTCTTCCACATACAATCCTTCCAGAGTGGGACAGTTTCGGAAACGCTTTAATCAATCGACTAACGATTTGAAGAGAAAAGACAAGAAACATAAGGCTTCCGAAATAGCGCAACACAGAGCCATGCTTGAAATATTGAAGAACTCATCGATGACTCTTAAGGAATTTCAAGACAATATTCAGAAACTTAATCACGATGTTCAACGCCAACGACAGCTGCTATTAAATCTAAAAGCAGCTCAGGAGAAAAAGTTGCGTAAAAAATTCCCAACACTTAGTGGTGATCAACTGGCCAAATTACTTGATTCCATTTTGAAAAAGTCGGAAGTGATTCCTATGAGTGGGCTACCTCAGGTGAAACTCGACACTCAACTAGTGGGAAATTTACCAAATGCGTGGTATTCGCCGTTTATGCAAGCAGGATCTCCAAATGATAACTCTTTCCAAGGGTCAAACTTATTGCCGCTCACATGGGGTGGACAGTTCGAGTGGAAACCTGAGACATTGGGACAAAACCAATATCCTCTGATGATGCAACAAGTATCAAACGCGAAAAATATTTCGCCCCAACCTGAGTTTTCGCCAAGGGTAATGCAGTTACCCTCGCACTACTACGAGTACAGCAAAATTCAGGCTACTCAAATTCCAGATGTTCTGGATTTTAATAACCAGTACGAGGTGATTCACCAAAATCAATCTATATTACAACGGTCAAAGTATGTGCATGACGGATCCCTGACTTTGTCGAATTCGTACGTACATCGTAATTCCGAAATGAATGATTTGAGCACGGCCAAAATAGATGCGGAAAATAACAGCATGATACGAGTTGCAAGAAAATATGTTCAGCCACGATCTAATAGCGGAAATAGCACAAAAAGCCGCGACTTGTTATTGGAAACAGAAAAACCCGAGAATGAATACCTTAACAGCTCAACGAGGCGGAAGCTCATGAGTGGTGGAAACATGCAGAGTGAAAAACAAGAGGAAAGATCTGAAACGGATGCAAGTGAGACGGATATGGACGACGATACAGATGACGACGGAGAGAGAAGCGATGGAATTATACTAACATCACCAAAAATTTACTTATTACCAAGTCGAACAACCTCACAGTCCGATGAGAAAGTATTCAAGCACGGAGAAAGACGTAATGATTTTATTGACAAGTCTTACGGAAATAATAAAACACTCAATGGCAGAAATTTTTCGGCAAGGGATCGGAAGAATGAACTGAAATACGGGCTGATAAAAGTTAATGGGAGTTTGCCAGGACAGATTTTAATTCCAGCGTATATTGTTAATAACGTCTCGAGCAACGTCCAGGAGAATGAGCCACAGGTAAAAGAGAAAAATTTACATGATCAAGAAGACGCTGCAGATTTCATGAGAGGGATTCCTCCAGGTTTTTGGATTTTCAGTTCCGAGAACGATCATGCTTTCAGATCTGGAGGAAATCTAACGAAAGAAAATTCGATGATAAATAGCAAGGTGCGAGACTTGACGACAGACGATAATAGACATGCTTATTCTAGATACGGAATGTACGGCCAAAAGAACCCACAGCAAGTGGGAGCGCCAAATACTGGGGTGGATTTGCTCATTCATAAGCTAGAGGACACCCAAAGCAAGCATCCAAAACAGAGCAAATTTGATAATGATATTGGATCAATGATATTAGACCGAGGAGGTTCAGGATACTCTCCTGCTATGAAACAAAGGCTATCATCGTTCAGAGCTGGAGAAACAGTGAATTCGGTACCGCCATCACGAAACCTGACACGGACACTCATTGAACCTAATTCAAATTATATCCTGGTGCAGCATAACAAGCAAAGTCTACCTGTTTCGAGTAGTAACATTTGGAGTCCCGGAACATTCACACCATTGGCTCCAATAATCAAAGACACTAAGATGCCAGGGTCATTCAAGATTCCATCCGAACATATGGAACCAGAGGAAACAAGTCTCGAAACAAACAAAGATACAAAATCAAAGGCAAACGTCAAAACAGCGAATTATTTGCCCGACGTGAACATTGAAACTTCAAAATCACAGTCCATATCTGATAAAGAGAGGCCTTACCAACCTGTTGGTCGATTTCCTGTTTTGAATGAGCAGGTTCAAGTGGCAGCTCAAGAATCGAAGACGAGTTTGCAGGATGGATCAATAATCTCATCAAATTTTCCAGTTCTGCTGAATGTTGTGACAACAATGCGCCCGATCCAACTTCTGAGTCACTTCCTTGCACAAGACACAATGCCACAAAAATATACATCGCAGAATTTAAATGTGCAAACTGCGTTTCCAACTGCAAAGAGACAGGGCACTCCGAATTTTCATGAACTCTTGATACAATCAGTGCCTAATCCAGATGCAGATGCCGGGATCAACAACCCGGGGATTCAAGCATTTGCTAATATTTCAATTGTGTTCCCCTTAAAAAATCAGAGACTACCAAAACCACCAACGACCCCTGCATCACCAAATAACGTACAGGATGAAAACAAAGCACCGTCAGACCAAAAAGTAGGTCAACCACCTACCTTCCACGAAAACAGGAACCCGGCACCAATAGCTTACTTAGATCTCCCAATGCAACCATTTATCAACCAAGCATTAGTTTACCAAATGTCAGTCAACCAACCATGCATTCATCAACCACTTCCAAATCCAAGTCCGCTAAGCTCAGCACCTAAAAGTCTGGCTGCTGCGGATCAATCAGAGGAAATTTATCCCGGAAACCGAATGCCGATTCAAACCTATTCCTTGGACATTCATCAAGTTATGCCTGCAAAAACTGGCTTCACTTCGGAGCCGCTTTATAACCCGGAAACTTATTCAAACCAAACGCAAAATCTGAAAGCTCGATCGAATGAGGTAGGAGCTTACTATCCTCATTTTGTAGAAAATGCCTTGTCTCAACCTGAAAGAGGGCCACCATTCAATCAACTTCAAAACCGTAGGATGATGGAAGTGCCACGCACGTTGCAGTTTCAGCAAAGGTCGTTTCCAATGCAAAATTCAAATTCCATCACCATGCAGCCACCTTCTCACCAAATGCGCAATACCTGGACATGGAAATTTCAGCAAAGTCAAGACAACAACCTTCCCCAAAACTTTCATTCGCACGAGACAGGGCGGAAATTTGAATATGGCAGCGCCAAAGTAAGCGACGAATCCCAAAATTTGGAGAGGCAAATATTGACGAATGTTTATGCGGACAAGTCACTCCTCAGTTTAACAAAAAATCAACCGGTTTTGGAGGGTGGGCTGCCATCAAATGAAACCAATTTCAAAAGGATCTTCCCCTCCAGAACAGCGCTTAAGAATGAAAATTCAAAAGATCAAATCTCATCTTCGAACAGAAACTCGTACATGGGTGCGAGAAATTTCATTTCGTTTCCTAAGCAGGAACGACACGATACATTTAATGATCCTAAGCCCAATTCACAGCGCAACCGTGAAGCTGCTGACGAGCCCACAAATACATCTTTAAAAGTCAATTCTTTGAAAATGTTATCCGATTTTGATTATCCAAGAACAGGAGCTCAAAATCATACTAAGGAGGGGGAAGGGAACACAATTGGGTCACAGACGAGTTTTGACGTCCGAAAGCAAGATAATCAGGACGGCGTGCGTGAGTTTTGGGCGAGGATGCACGAAGTAAGCGAGAATTTAATACCTAACGGAGGGAAATATCCACCTATTTATAGAAGGAAGTACAGGAGAGTGGGGCCGTTCTTGCCTAGATATCAAAATAATACCCTACAGAGTACAGTACATTTATCAAATAATTTGAAGCGTAAGAGGCGACGATAGTTACGCACTGAAAATATTAAGCAAGAATGTATAAAGTATGGAAGCCTAATTTTATATTACGCTTACTTTTAAGTTAGAATAGCAATCGGTGTCTTTTGGGCTCCTGTTATTCATAGCTAAAATTAATTTCCAGTAAAATTGAAAACTGCAAATAAAATCTACCGGCGCGCTCCCGCTAAAAAATATCGGAGCGACCTCTTTTTTTCTTGAGGAGTGTTAAATGAGAATCTGATAGCGAAACGTCTGAACTCCTGTTAAAAATGAATGGGTGTCTCAGCATTGAAGTTCTCGAATCAGGATCATTCCCTTAAAATTGATTCAAAGTTACTGGAATTAGTAAAAAAAATAAGGGTGAATGTAGTGTACAGCTGTAACCCTTAAACATAAGTTTTGTAAAATAAATTGTTAATAAATTTACCCCTGCTTTTTTTCACTTCCTCACGAAGGATTTTCATTACAGTGGAGCGATAATATAAAGGAGGCAGAGAACAGTAACAGCCACAAGACGCTGATTTACGCCCTGGCGGGAGGTGAAACTCAAGAAACATAAGGTGAGCACAATAAATAAAAGTGTTCATCGGAGAGGGGCAATAACTCAAAATTATTGTTAATTATTAAGAATTAACCACCTTTATTCCGAGCTCCGTGCCAAGCCACCCGGCTTCCCCGAGAGGCGCTTAAGAGAGGAATAAAATCGTCTCAATTATTCCGGAGCGGGAGCGCCGAATTACCGCGGAAAGAATCCGAGGAGGGACAGAAAGAATGGAAAGAAGACGGAGGAGGCGAGGGGCTGGACGTTAATTAAAAAGTTGTTCAAAGGGCTAAAAGAATTATAATACTGATAGGGAGAGTTGGCAGAAACATCGGCTCCTTGTGCTGCAGCTCGCAACAATAAGTCACTTCATTAAGTGCTCAAGTGTGTTGCGTGCATAACGGCGTGGTTGCCAAAATTCTGTACGATATTGCATTCTGTAAAAATTTGAAATTTTCGTGTTAAAACTACACTTGGGGGATGCACTTTCTGACCGCTTCGCGGTCCAACCCCCCGAAATGCTTCGCGCCTCAGTCGTGATGCGTCAAGCATTGCTTTTACGATTTTATATTTCAGAATGAGAGAAGCGATCTTCCATGGGAAAGGGACCTTAGTCAACGAATAAGAAGATCGGAGGCGATTTTTGTCTTATTTTTGGGTCGGAAAATTAGTCTTGGAATTTTAAACAAGACATATTTTAGCGTATCCTAAAATACTAAGTTGCAAGCTGCCTAGTTTAATTTAATGTCGATGGAGGGTGTGAAGTTTCACAATGGACCACTAGACAAGGTACGCATTTAAGCAATCTGATACATGTTTCTTAACCAGAATTTCACGTAGAACACGATTCACACTATGAAAATTACCGAAATCAACTTCTAACGAAGATATTAACGTTTTTATTTCGCACTGATTATGAGGAATTTGAACTGCCCGCTCACAAGAAACTCAAAGCTCTACGTGAGTCAAATCGCGCACTACAACGGTTTCAGCAAGCTTCTCAATCGAGCAATGTTCATTTTCCACCATGTGTTGTTCAAACTATTGGTAATTTGCTATAGCTGAGCCAAAGTGTCAAGATTGAAGTTGAAGATTTTTACATCGCAGAGACTGTCATGATAAACATTTAGCGCGCGATGTGAATCACGTAGAGCATTGAGTTTTCATGAGCGGGTGGTTTGAATTCACGCATCAAGAATCATTAAATATCTTCGTCAGGAGTTGATTTTGGTAATTTTCGGTGTGCGTATCGTGTTCTACGTGAAATTTTGATTGAGAAACATGTATCAGAATGCTGAAATTCGTACCTTGTCTAGTGGTCCATTGGATTACATTTAGCAAAAAGGAACCAGGAGCATTGCAATGTTGCTAAGATTGTACCCCTTATTTTGGCTTGGAAGAAAAATCTGATTATCCAGTAACAGTTCCTATTTTACTCGCTAAAAACTGTAAATTCAAGACACAAATTATCATGAAAATTTTATATTATTTCATGATTTTAGTAATTATGCTGCAAAGGATGAAGTTGCACAGTCTTATCATCATTGAAATGCTTCTGGTTCCTATTTGGAAAATGCAATCCAGTTGGTGTCTCGCGTATACCGGATTAAAACTTTCAGTAACTTTCTCTCGAAACTCCGTTTTTGAAAGTGCATTCAAATTGTCTTAGCCTAATTTGGTTCGACATTTTCGGGCGTTTTTATTTTGCGTCAGGGTGTCCATACATAAAAGACGAGTAAACAGCAAAATTGTGGTTGAAAGGTTTCTTTTTCGAGGTTGGTCATTTTAAAAGGATGATCAGAGATCTGCCGCAAGGCAGATATCGATGGCCTAAGTGCAAAACCACGTAAATCAGTTTACAACGTTGCGACTTTTCGTCAGATTTTATTCCTTCTTTGGAAAACTAGTTATCCTAATTTCTTGAAAACTCTCTTGATTGAAAAATTATTCTATTCCTGACACATCCATAAAAGCAATTATCAGCATAGGGACGCTTACGACTGAAACGCCGTTTCTAAAATGAGCCTGAAATGGTATAGTTTCTCACCAGAAGATGTAGTCCACGTGACCATCTCAGCATTTGATGAGATTGCTAGTGTAATTGGATGGTTCATGGTTCATACTCCTTTTTTTCAATTGAAAAAACCGGAAGACGACAAGCCTTAAATTGAAATAGACCACAGGCGCAAAAACCAATTTGATACCTTGAATATCGGACAAGAAAACTAGGTTCTTTAGCTGAATTTTGTACCCTGTAGAAGAAAGGATTTCACCCGGACGATCCCTTCACGTGGAGCCTCAAACCTTCGCCTTTCATCACGAACCCTCGAACAAAAGAGCGCGACTAAATTCTAGAGTGAACCCTGGAAAGCAAGGAATTAAGAGAGCGACGAGGCTCATTTCAGTGGTACTCATACGCCCTCACGTCACCGAAGGAACGTCATTTCGGGTCTGAAGCTCGAACTTTTGTCCAGGGTCGCTGGATGGTGACACGGTGAGCCAGGATGACGAAGAGCAAAAAACAACCAAGGTAGAGTAAAGGAATGGATGGCGGTGGGGACTGAGGTTGCACAACTGAACGAAAACATCAATACTTTCGGTTCAGGATCGCAAGTTCGGTAAAATTCGGAAAGAAACTCTTTTTAGGCATTATTTTGAGTAATATTTACATTTTTGTCAGCGTTTATCATGAATCAGATCACGATTATAAGCCGCATTTTATGGGAATAATAATTCAGGAAATTTTCGGTAAAAGGGCCTGCAAGGCTTTCTGCTAATATCGTGCAACCTCGATCTTCGTACACTAAGAACCGATCTGTAAGCTTCGCTATAGGCATTTTTCCCAGTTTTTCTGTAAAAATGATTTGGCTGTAAAATATTTCTTTTTCTACCTTTGCGTGAAAAAAACTCAACAATCTGAACAGACTAGAAAGCCGTCTGGGTCCTTTTACCGAGAAGTCCTCAATTTAAGAACCAGGAATCTAGTAGCCACTCAAATCCTTGATTTTCCTTTCAAGCGTGTTTTTTTCTGCATTATAATAAAAGAAAAGAAAAAAATGAGAAAAAAACCCGCACAGAGTTCACCATGGTGCTCGGCTCGATGAACACTATAAATTGATGGAGTCACCAATTTCACATACGCTTTACGCACACAGGAAAAAAACACATTGGATCTAGAGTCCAGACTCTTGAAAACATTGACAAGAAAAAATACTCTTGAATCAATCAGATTTTTGCTTAGATCTAAAGGAAATCCGCTCAAATTAATAGGCTTGGTTCTTGATTTAAGCAAAAATCCTATAGAATCAAGAGTATTTTTTCTTGTCGATGTTTTTAAGAGTCTGGACTCTAGATCCAATGTGTTTTTTTTTCCAGCGCAAATTAAAATTGAGGAAAGCCACCGTTGCCAACTTGCAAGGAACGCCTCTGATTCTTGCTGAGCTCGGTGGAGCTTTCCGGCCGTTCGACGTGTCAACCCGGTGAGAAGGTGGCGGACCCGTCTGCACGGACAGGTAATTGACGCGGGTTATTGGCGGAGCGCAAGGGGCGGGGGGGGGGGG
>NW_017547116.1:3134699-3152368 GCF_001854935.1 Bemisia tabaci
GGCCGGCGCGCCTCGGGCCCTCACAAATCAATAACCGGGATTATAGCCGAGACGTCAGGTGTAATTCGGCGCCCCCCCCCAGCCACCCCCTCGACGTTTAACACTCTTTTCCGAATCAAAGCTCCCCCTGTCCCCCTTTCTCCGTCGTTCCAACCTTGTCCGGCATCTGATGCGTCGTTGCCGTGATTATTGTTGTCAGATTGTGCTGAAATTCGGCACGTTTCCCCATTTAACTAAATGAATAGAATATTCAGAATTGTTCAGGCAACTAGGGGACCTTGGCCATCAGTGCTCGAAACTCACATGCGCCAACGCGCCAAATGCGCCTAAAAAATCGGACATGGCGCCTAAAAAATGAAAGCTCTGCGCCAACATGGCCTCTAAGAATCTGAATTTTTCATATTAAGTGATCATTCGAAATTTTCAGCACCACAAGTGAAAGCTTTTTCTATTCTTCACGATTTCATCATTTGTTTGTTTGTTTTCCCCAAGTTACAACTACTTACTAGTTTTGTTACGAAAACATCTTGCGTTTACATTTTCACTAAGTGCGCCATAATATATAGGAAAAAAGTCAATTTGGCCCCTAAAAAATCTTCAATAGCGCCTAAAAATCGGGCTTGATGCGCCACATTGCTCTTAAAACTCAAAGGTGAGTTTCGAACACTGTTGGCCATAGGCGGGAGGGAAATTTTGTTGAGTCCAAAAATCGCGGCACTGGGGAAAAAATAACTTTAATTTTCGTGGAGGAAATTTTCCGTCAAGTCCAGGGTAAAATCGCTTCGACCAACCGGGTATCTGCTTGATTCAGGCACCTTCCATCTTGATCCAAGGGAATTTTTCTTTATGGTAATTCAAGAATATTTCTTCTTCAGTGACGGTCCTCTTTGCCGGTGTGTTACAAAAACTTGTGACTGGAAAATTATAGAAACTGGAGCGAGAAAACAAAAGCAGCGTACAAGTAGTAAGTTGGAGTCAACATAATGCAGAAGGCATTCATAGGCAACACACGACCAGTGGCGTGGCGTGACTATATCCGGTAGGCGTTCGGTAGGAGTGTTAACTTTAGGACGGGGGGGGGGGGTCAGAAAGGTTCACTCCCCTTCCTTAAAGGGGGTTCGGGGGGTCTCCCCCGGAAACTTTTTAAAAAATGAAGCCGCAAGAACACGATTTTAACCCTTTCTGGTGAAAATTGTGCCGGTAAATTGTCATTGAAATTTTGTTCTTTTTACCGATCGTTTTCCTGTAATTTATTTTGTTACATGATAACGTATTTTCGCAACACGCACCTGCAGAGAGAGGTGGGAGAGGGAGACTGGGAAACTGGGAGATGCGGCCCGCAGGCGCAGGGGGGAAGCGGAGAGCGAATCACGGCATAGAGGAAATTCGGCGGTTCGCAAACCCCTGCGGACCACTGCTATAGGAAACAGCTGGACTGATGAGCGGCTCTCCTCTATCGTTCTTTTCCCCTCCCTTTTCTCTTTGCTGTGTTCCCTCTGCAAGCGCGGTCCGCACTCGTCTCCGAACCCAATGCTCACGCTCCGCTCTGCGCCGCGCGCCGGTGCCTCTCCTCTCTCGTGTACCCTTTGCCCCTTCATCATTGCACCCAGGTTCTCTCTCCTCACCGTACGCAGATCATCCAGGTTCGGTAGCCGGTGCGGACCACGCGTCACAGGATTTTCTCTCTCCGCCGCGCCACATGCCGATGTCGGAAGCCAAGCGCCCAATACTTATTTGCGATCTACTATTCACAATTCTGTATTGCTTCCCACATTCTTAGCCATAATTTATTAATTGTTTCAAAATATTTTAGGGTGTTCGGCGAACACTGCGAACCTATGGACGCCACGCCACTGCACACGACATAAATCCTTGTACATGTACGGGTGATCGGACATATTTCTGCCAAACGGAACTATGTGCATAAAGACATGAGCCCTGAGACCCATAAGAATATATGCATAACAGGGGTCAGAGCTCACGTCATAATACACATAGTTCCGTTCGGCAGAAATACGTCCCATTATTGCTGCACGAGCACAAGGGATGTTACCTGGCCTATCTTGAATATTGAAGGCGAAATGGAAAAGTGTGTTATCACCATAGTCTTTCATACTCCAATTCCATTCCCAGGGTGTCTACTCAGACAGATTGACCAAAAATCAGTACTTTTACAGTGCTTTTCCAGTACTTTCCCAGGAAATTCAGTACCTCCTCAATAGAAAAATTCAGTACTTTTTCAGTAGGTACCTCCATTGGACGAAATTCGAAAAATTTCAAAAATTTGAATTTCTCGCTCAGAAATGAAAAAAATTCCGGACCTCCTTGCAGAATTTCCGCACTTTTTCAGCACTTCCGGACCGCCCTTAAAAAACCAATACTATTTCCGGACTTTCCAGATATACCGGACTTGTAGACACCTTGATTCCAAGTCGCCTTGTTTTGCACTCTTGAAAATGCCAGTATCCTACCTCAAAGAAAATCCGTTTCACTTTCTCTATTCGATTCTCAGTTTCGACCCCCTCGCGAACTGAAACTTTCAGTCGCAGAAAGAACTCGCCCTTATGTGGCGACGCGGGACGAGATTCGCCGTGGACGAGCTGAAACGGTGCCTTACACGGTGCTACACGTGAGTTAAACATAAATAATACATCACTGAAATTAGAGCTTTGTTTGGGAGCAGGGGTGGGAGGGGGTGGCGGCAAGGGCCTGGTCGTGGCCCCAGCTGCTTGTGATTTGTCTGTCAGTCACACGTGCTGACTCCGAGCAGGGTATCGCGGCAGCAGCCTTGTTCCTCACCTCCTGGTTCGACCTCCAGCTCTAGCTTGGTAGAGACACCTTCCCGTTTTTCCCTTGCCTCTTTACGCGAAAATTTTCGCTTTCCTCTTAATATGGTGGATCCTTAGATTAGGTACAAGGTATATCGGGTTATATTCTTGAATGGACCACTGGACATGGTACGAATTTCAGCATTCTGATACATGTTTCTTCACCAAAATTTCGTGTAAAACACGATGCGCATAACGGAAATTACCGAAATCAATTCTTTACGAAGATATTCAATGATTCTTGATGTGTGAATTCAAACCACCCGCTCATGAAAACTCAATACTCTACGTGATTCACATCGCAAGCTAGACGTTATCATGACAGTCCTGGCGATATAAAAATCTGGCAGCCTCGATCTTGAGGCTTTGGCTCAGCTGTAGCAAATTGCTTATTGTTCGAACAACACATGGTGGGAAATGAACATAGCTCGATCGAGAAGCTTGCTGAAACCGTCGTAGTGCGCGATTTGACGCACGTAAAGCTTTGAGTTTCTCGTGAGCGGGCAGTTCAAATTCATCGTAACCAGTGTGAAATTGAAACGATAATATATTCGTAAGGAGTTGTTTTCAGTAATTGTTGTTGCGCGAATCATGTTCTACGTGAAATTCTGGTTAAGAAACATGAACCAGATTGTTTAAATTCTACTTTGTCTAGTGGTCCATTCTTGGTATTTCTTAAACAGCTCCCTCTAGGACGTCTCCATACGGTTTACAAGGAAGATTTCTTTTTTTCTTTTTCTTTTAAGAGCTGACTTAGTAACTACGTCATTCGATATAATATCGAACTCTTGGTTCGAACAAAAACAAACAATCCTATAACATAACCTCATGTACAAATCTCGAGTGAGTTAATTGCATAGAGTACATAGGGTCGTAAAGTAAATGAGAGGGCTGGCGCCATGTTCTGCTCGACGAGTTCCGAGCACGGTGTGCGCCGAGCTTCGGTCACTTTTTCGATACATGTTCGATCCAAAATGCCGGTGTGGAATACATGGTAATTCCTATCTTCTTTATTACATCGGATGGCCGGGTACCCATATGTCGAAAACAATCGATCATGTTTCGAAAAAGTGACCCGACGCGACGTTCCACAGGAGTCTCGGAATTCGGGACCTAGAAAATGCTTAGAAGTTGCACCAGCTCTCTCACTTACATAACGACTCTATGTGCTCTGTGGTTTATTGTGTTATACAATTAATTGAGGGACAATTTATTATGAATACGACACATCGACACATATTCTAGGTGACATCGATATATTTCAAATTGTGACCGTTGGGACAGTATTGGGTTAATTGCTTCCCTATTTAGTGCTTTTCCCCAACAAGATAGGACTGAGGTCGCTTATTCCATTAACAATCACAGTTACAAGTTCCAGGCATCAAAACGCGATTCTACAACTGCCTCAACGAATCCATCAAAGCAGAAGCAGACATGTCCGTCCGAGCGCCCTACTCTGGTCTCTAATTAAATTTCACCTAAATTTCGCCACAACGCTGCAGATTGATGAGTGGACCGTCTAAATTTAAGAAATTCTCTCATCTGAGCCTCGCGCCACGAAAAGCGACACCTCAGGTGCGACAAAAACAATCTCTTTCCTGCTTCCCGTCCCACGCTTCTAGGAATGCCAGCGCGCTGCGCTGTTTTCCCATTCCCATATGCCTGGGACCCCTTTCGCTCGGCCTCGCGAGCTTGTAAGCTACACCTGGATTCTTGTAACGTGTCAGCTAATATTAGATCCACGTCTGGCAAATTCTGATGACGGCGCACGGATTTTCGGACTACACCCGTTCGAACTCAACGGCAAAACTTAGCTTATTCTTGAATCGGTGAGAAGAAAAATTCGGCTGCAGCCTCATTACGATGACGAGAAAATGGGCCAGTTGCACTGGTAACAGAATCGTGTTTTGATGAATAATGCTTGTAGACTAGCTAGAAATAAGTAGATCTGTCCGGACAGCAACTTTCTACATTGAATATTGACCGAGATATCGTCCTTTGAAAAGGTGGGTTCATGACGTCTTCCATCGCGGTAGTGCACACTGCACAGTATATACTACCGCGGTGGATGACGTTATGACTCGACTTTTCAAGGGACGATATCTCGGTTGATATTCAACGTAGAAATTTGCTGTTCGGACCGATCTTATTTATAGCTAATCTACAAGAATCATACATCAAAACACGATTCTGTTGCCAGCGCAACTGGCCCATTCCTGGGCCACATGGAAAAAAAAAATGATTTAATTTGGACCTTCTTTGGGAGTCCATCTCTTAAAAACTCGTAGAGATTTACTCTTATGGAAAAAGTATGATGATTTCAACTATATACCGGGCCGATTTTGACGTCAGCAAGAAGTATGGTTGAGTCAACCAGAAAAATTGAACGGAGAGTGATTAAATCAAATATTTTTGCGTTCAACTTTCCATCCAACTTTTCGTTCAATGGAGAATTTGCACGCAAATTATTTATTACTTCATCTGAAAGTAGCTAAAGAGCTGATTTAGCAGCATTTTTTACAATTTTTTCGGGTATGGGAAATAGTATAAAAATAGATTTAAAAGTGAGAAAATGCACCGCCTGGTGACGTCATCTGGCGGCATTTCCCATTTAAATGCATGTATTTTGACAGATTAGATCATTTTGTCAAATCTTCTCCAATAATTGTTCAACTCATGAACAAAGGGTATCCTTGTGTTCAGATCACTCCGTAGTTTTCACTTAAACACGATTTTCATCAATTTTCAAACACATGCTAATTCTCAATTGGGCTTCACCATGAAAAAAGGTGTCCAATGAAATTAGCAACTCAGCTGAAATCAGGGTGGCATAAAACGTAAGAAAGAAATGAAAGATTGGAAATTTCAGTGAAATATTTCATGAAATTTCATGATGCTGTGAAATCTTTCATATTTTTCAGGGGCTAGAGTATGCAACCCGCACTCGAACACATAAAAATAGAAGAGTCACAATTTTTACAGTTTGCGAACATGAAGAGGAACCGGTATCTTTCAATATCTTCCATAAATTTCTGAAATTTCATGAAATATTTCACGTGAAATTTCAAGACTTCATTTTTCATGAAATTTCAAGATTTCATTTTTCATGAAATTTCAAGATTCCATTTTTCATGAAATTTCAAGATTTCAGTTTTCATGAAATTTCAAGATTCCATTTTTCATGAAATTTCAAGATTCCATTTTTTCATGAACTTTCGAGATTTCATTTTTCATGAAATTTTAAGATTCCATTTTTCATGAAATTTCAAGATTCCATTTTTCATGAAATTTCAAGATTTCATTTTTCATGAAATTTTGCCACCCTGGCTGAAGTCGCTTGGTTCCCCGCGACTCCACGACGAACCGACGCGACGCGAACTCGCTCGTTAAAAATCCGCCGTCCCAATAACTCATAACAAATCGGCGTCTTCAATTTAACGGCGGAAGTTATGGACAAATTACCGAAAGGGATTATCCGACGATTAGAGCGGGACTCCGGCGGGATTCCGACTCTCTCTGAGTAGGTAAGTTATTTCGTGCGGGCGGGCGTCGCGCCGTCGTCATTAAGACCACGCATGAATAAATGTTTCCCGGGACGGATAGCTCCTCCGAGTCGAGGCTGAGTGAAACTTAGTTCATTTTCCCGCCGCTGAGAAATTACCTTCCGGTCCCTTTTCCCACCTGCTACGTGACCTCGCGCCTCGCGGACGCCCCTCCTCCCCCGCCCGGCCGCCCACTCGAGCAATGCGTGTCGTAAGAGTCTCGTCCTCATTTGACATACCTTCATTCGCTTTTTTTTGGCGTTTTGGCGTTTCGGCCCAGATACACTTACGAGTTACAAGCGCTTGTTGAAAGTGAAACGCCGATACTGCCCCGCCAAGGAAAAACGCTGTACGAGCCTTCAGGCGTTCCCAAATTTCCTTTGATAAAAGACAAATTTCCTGGTAAACTTATGAATATTTACCTTCAAGTGTTTCTGATAATTTTGTTTGCAATGTCACCGAGAGTCCCTGAAAGTTTCATGGAAAAATATTCATAACTTTTTTTCAAAAATGATCATAGAATAGAAGGAAAGTTGGCTTCTCTCGAATGTTCATACGGCGGTCTTCCTCAGCACGGCAGAATAGGAAAAGAGGTTTTCGATAGCTCGACGTCGTGGGATCGAAATCCTTCGAGCAAATGACAGTGGCCCTCGAGTGAAGCAAGGCGCAGGTGAGATAACTATTCGTACCCTACGGTGCGTTTTTGGCCTAGCTTCCCATTTGAAGGCGCATCGGGTTGATCTTCGAAGAATTGCTTATTTGTTAATGGAGATGTTGCACATGTAAGGAATTCGCAATCTGACTACTGATTCTTACGTAAAAGTTCGTGAGAGACACGATGGTGCCACTGGTTTTCTCTGAAATCAACTCCCAAGCTCAAAAAAAGCTCGCAAAGTTTAGGCTGCAATGGAAGGGGTATCCCACGCTATCCTGAGAGTCCATCTCTACATCAAGACGAGCTCTCCATGCAAAGATAGAGAACAAATACTTTGACAGGGCTGCCACTTTATTTGAGAACTCCAAGGCTGAATACAAGGCATCCCTGCTAATGTATTTGCTCCCTATCTTTGCATGGAGAGTTTGTCTTGATGTATAGAGGTGGACTCTCAGGATAGCGTGGGATATCCCCTCCATTACAGCCTTAACTTTGAGAGCTTTTTTAGAGCGTGGGAATTGATTTCAGAGGAAACCAGTGGCGCCATCGTGTTTTTCGCGAACTTTTATTCAAGAATCAGTAGTCAAATTGCAAATTCCGCACACGTGCAACATAACCATTGACATAATTCGCATCTCTGACGTGCAGCAAGGGGCTGATTATTGCAATTGCCTGCAACATCTTTATTCGGAACTTTGTATGCATGCAAACTTCTTTCGTTTTAATGAGTCCATTTCGTCGTCCTCCTGACATAAAGACGTAAAACTACACTTCAAGATGAACCCTGTAGCCCGTATAACTCAATGCTTTCCTTGACTCAAGTGTAAAAGCAGATACGCTCCATGTCAGCCGAGCGTCGATTTGGCAGATATTTTGGATCGGCACGAGTCCTGGACTTTTCCAGAGATCGAGACCGCGGCGTTAGCGAGGAGACAAAAGCGAAAAAATTAGACCATCATTGATTTTGTTGGCACCGGAGTCCCAGCTCTGTTTTGAAAGACGTCCAATTAAGATGCTGGAGCTAGGAATTTATCTCGACTTGTTGGTGACAGTCCTCATTCACCGCGGTGTCTGCGCAGCCCACTTTTTCCGAGAACCCGATGATCGGAAACACTTTGACCCCCGCCGTACGGTGAAGTATGGGGCCCAATTTAGCCGTATCTTATCTTAATTAGCTTTGGCCACGATAAAAACCCTCCCGTTTTTTTTCGTCCTCATTTTTCAGTCTTGAATTTATGCCCTCCTACGATCAATTAACCCATTACTGGATTCCTTTGAGAGTAATTAAATGAGCAGTGAGGAATTCTGCCGTGCTGAGGAAAAACGCCGTATGCACCTTCAGGCGTTGCCGAATTTCCTTGGATAAAATACGCATTTATTGGGAATAATTACGAATATTTTCCCTCCGATTATTCGAGACATTTTTTCGCAATTTAATCGAAAATATCTAAAATTTTCAAGGAAAAATAAGCATAACCTTCGTCAAAAATACCAGTTTTATCCGAGGAAATTTGGCAACTCTCGAATGTTCATGCGGCGTCTTTCCTTAGCATGGCAACCAATAGAACAGGCACCAACTTTTGTGCAGCTAAGAAACGGCTTATGAGCCGGTGGCGGTTGGCAACTCTGTTTTTCCTTCATTTAAAGTCATTAAATATATCGATTTTAGATGGAGCGAGCTGCCTCACCGAGAATCGATTGTTTAACATTCATTTAAATGGAGGAAAGACAGCGTTGCCAACTCTCAAGAATCGCCACTTTTATGGGCTGTGTTTGTCGAAAGGGAACAAAGTGATATCACCTGTTCAATTTTTTCCAGACGAGCTCAAAGGAGCCTCATCTCACTTTTTGATGATGCCCCTCTGTTCTATTTTTTTCTGAAAGCTATCTAAATCGTCTTCTTTCAGGTGAAAGAATGTAACTGAAAGTCGCACAATTTTCATTCGCAAATTGTATTTCTACCAGTTAACTGTGATGCATTTCTAACTCAGGCTACACGACGCAATCAGAAAAATAATGGATAAATTTGGCACAGCCATGTTCTTCTAAACAATGATTTTTCATCTTAAGAATGAAGTTACAATCCTTTATGTAGGAAACGAAACAACGAAATTATGTTACATCCTAAAGTAGCGCATGAACACTGGGGTTCATGATAACTTTCCAGAACAAATGTCAGGAACTTTTTTAAAAAATTCCAGTTATTACAAAAAAATACAGCCATTGGGAATATTCCCCTGGAAATTAAAATAAAAGTATGGAACATTAAAAATATGGTGTATTTGTTTCGGAAAACACACTATAAAGTCCTATCACTTCAAGCGTCATAATTCCTGCCTTATTATCAAAGAAGTTTTGAGTTTGATCCAGCAGACTTGAAAATGTTTGGGACACAGCTTACCCACAACTACTTTTATAATTTTCCCAAACTCTTCTGGATTCTCCATGAAAGTTTCGCAGTGGCGATTTTTTAATAGTCAGCAAATCAGAAAAAAATAATCTGCCAATAATTATTGTTTCATGCAGTTGAGTAGTCGGTAGTGACTCATAATGCCGAGAAATCAATTCGCAAAATCAGACATCTCAATAAAAAACAGAGGAGAGAAGAAGAAGAAGATCACCGTGGATCTCAGGCTTTGACAGAGCTGTCATTGGGTCTTACGTCATCTTCTCCGGTTACGATGGCGCCAGCTTTTCTGAACTCCACACACACACCAGCGAATAATTACACTCATAAATGAGCGCATACAACCTCCCTCTTCACTAGTTTGTTGCTAACATCTATTTCTATTTCTGCAAGCGTTTGCGAAAATTGGAAGATTTATTTTTTTAAATTTTTCTGATGATAATTATGACGTCCCCGATTCGAAAGGTCAACAAACCAGAAAATTTCTGCTACTGGCGATGTAATACACGCCTGAGGGAGTGAATACGCGAAGTTTTGGAACCCTCGGTACCATTTTCAATTCTGGACTACTTAGGTTTTTTTAAATCTTGAGTTTATCCAATCGTATGCACCCAGAATTAGTCAAAACTTGTTTTGGTGAAAGACTCCCTGGCTCCCTCTTGTTTATGTTCGCAAGAATTAAAAAAAAAAAAAAATCACCTAGAAAAAGGTCAGCCCTGAGATGAAATTCAACCGTTGAATCGACGCAAGCATTCCCTGATTTATTTGAGTTGAGAATCTCTGCTGGAGGAGCTTTTTTTAAAACAAACAAAAAAAAAGTATAGAGAAAATAAACGCACATGAAGTATTGAGTTTTATACACAAGGGAACCCCGTTGCTTGCCTACCTGAATTTAAAAACTGGGATAATGCTGAATAGTTTTTTAAAAAAAGAGTATTTTGTACGTACATAGGTTACCTCCGGCCTTAAATAATACTCAGCAGTCTTCCGTGATAATTTATCTTATGCTGCGGGAGAAGGAGTGTGGTAAAGGATTAAATTCTCCACGTTGCCTTATTTCAGATTCATAATAGTTTAGAAATGGTCGTGTGTGAAAAAGCTAGAGCTAAGGTTGTTTTATAATGAGGTTCGAATGTACATGCATAAAAAAAACGGTAATATATTGGTTAGGACGTCCTTTCAATAATTCCAGTAGTATGGATTCTCATGCTAATATCTCTGTCCACATTTAAGCAGCGCACTCAATGATGTTGATGATAACGCCTTGATACAACTATACATACTCTATGGACGCGCGTGTTGCATAGGTAAGAATGGAAGGCGCTCTTGTCACTCTAGACCTGGAATCAGTTCTGTAGGAGTGTGTGGTGCTCCGTATGAATACGAAGCAAGAAGAAATTCTCAAATAAAAACTGAAGGGAAAGGTTAGGAAAGGATATTTTCGCACTATTTTCACATATCAAGACATTATACCTCACCGCCGCCACACCAAGTCGTGAGTTCTTAACAGCGTATCGCTGCGCTGCGAAGACTGCTTCATGGGATAGAATGACCGGGGCGCCTTCAATTTTTAGGACGCAACTCTGATGTCCATAGAGCACGAATAGTTGTATCAGGGCGTTACGACCAATTTCATCGTTCCCTGCCCGGATATCAACGCTGCGGCTTTAAGTAAAAATGCCGTATGAACACTCGAGCGTTGCCACATTTCCTCAGATTATTTATTGTGCTCTTCAGGAAATTTTGATAAAAAAACATAAATATCCTAGGGCTTAAAGTCGCACCTTGACTAGTGGCCCTTCTAACGGGTTGTTCGGCGGAAAAAGGCGTAAGTTCCGAGCCATCTCTCATCCACCAAAATTTTAGATAATTCTATTTTTTGCTAAATTTCTCCGGCCCTCCTCGTGTGACGGTGGCCTTGTATACCGAATTTCCAGCAGAATTGTTGGCACACATCAATATTCTCAATTCCAAAAGGGTTCCTGATGTTTATATTATCTGGTTAATAGAAAATTCTTCATTATTCTGATGATTGAAGATTCATAAATGTCATTCAAGCGTTAACAGAGAAGATTGCCGGTTTCTGAAACAAATTCCTAGATTTCCCCTGAAATTTTTCAGTCCGGATGAATCCCGATTTCCCCCAATCCTGGACACCATGTTAAAGAAGACTTTTGACGTTCAAAAAAACCCGTTCCATCAACAGGGTGTCTACTGAAACAGGCTGGTCCAAAATCAGTACTATTACTGTACTTTTTCAGTGCATTCCCAGGAAATTCAGTATTGTTCCCCACAGGCGAATTCCGTACTTTTTAAGCACCTCCGTTTGACGAAATTTGAAAAATTTCAAAAATTTATTTCGTAGTTTAAATTTCGACAAAAATGACAAAAAAATTCCGGACCTTCTTGCGAAATTCCACACTTTTTTAGTACTTCCGGACCGCTTTTAAAAAATCTGTACTATTTTTGAACTTTCCAGAAATTCCGCACTTGTAGACACCCTGAAATCATCAATTCTCCGACAATCGCGGCAACCAAGCGAGGCGCCGCGCCATAAGCATCAGCGAAAGTTAAAAGAACCAACTTGGAGCCGACACAGTACAGCGGCCCGGAGGAGAATACGCGTCGACAGGGGTGCAGTCCGCGGGTAGTCGGAATTAGAACGTGGCTACAACAAAAAGAAACCGGGATAATAGCTGCAATGCTGAGGGATATTTTATATCTCCTCCGCCGGTGCCGGACCCCACTTCACGCCCTCCGATAACCGTTAAAAAACCCGCATTATCGCGCCAAAATCGGCAACGCAGCCCTGCATCGCGGAGGTGGGCGCAATCTTACCTGTCAGGTGAATTCAAAGGAATGCAAAACCGCCGTGCGGGCTGCGGGTGCACTTTGTTTTGTTTTAGTTTTCTGCTCCTTTGTTTTTCGTTTTAATCGCTCCTCCCCCCCCCNGGGGGGGGGGGGGGGGCAGCGTCTCTGCTTACTCGCGCCGAGGTAAAAAAGCGTCGGGTGACATAACAGT
This sequence comes from Bemisia tabaci, assembly GCF_001854935.1. NCBI lineage: Eukaryota > Metazoa > Arthropoda > Insecta > Hemiptera > Aleyrodidae > Bemisia > Bemisia tabaci. The sequence continues at coordinate 3,147,154 of NW_017547116.1, forward strand.
GCTTACGGCGCGTTGCGGGAATGTTAACGCGTGCGAGTTGGGTACTCAGATGTGTTCGTGAATGAGGCATAATTGCCAGATAGTGCTCAAAAATCAACAAATCTCACGTTTAAACCCATGAAAAATGTTCAATTTTTATTCCACAGTCTGGCAACCTTGGCACGGGAACGTGGGTGTCTCTGGTAAGATGAGAGTGGCGCGATCTTCATACAAATATGATGGAAATATCGGAACAGTTCTCGAACTCGACGACTCAATAGATCTGCGGGCTGATTATTTAAATTGATGACTTGATAAAAGTCTCTTCGATCCAGAGTTCAGACTCTTAAAAATTTTGACTTGAAAAAATACTCTCGGTTCAATCAGATTTTAGCTAGAATCGAGAGCCAAAAGCCTCTTATTTTGAGTGTAACTCCTTTGGATTCAAGCGAAAATCTGATTGGATCAAGAGTATTTTTTTAAGTCAAACTTTTTAATGAGTCTGGACTCAGGTTTCAAGAGACTTCTTTTTCCGGCGAAGACGGTGGTCTCTGTCTGGGAACCGGGCCGCGTAGTATATTAAACTTCTAAATATTGAGATGTTTCGGAATTATAGCCCCTTATTCATGGGCACCTGAAGCGCTGGGTGCTAAAAGGGCATTTCTTGGTTACAGTCTCTCAAAGCCTCAGCTATGGTTTCACCCATTATAACTGAAGCTTTATGTAATTTGTTGTAACTTTTACTAAATATTCTTTATGATTTTACAGTGCTGAAAATGTACAATTTTAGATAATTGACCTAATGGTTTCCTCTCTAAAATCAGAATTAGCCTCAACCAAGAAATGCCCTTTCTGCACCCTATCAGGGTTGCTACAGAATTTGGAAAATTAAATTCCCTGACATTTCCCTGATTTCAGTGACACATTTTGGTGAAATTCCTTGACAATTGAGCAAAAGCCCGATTGTTAAACAAACAAACCTAGAAATAGTTTTCGGGCAATTTGTTGTTCGAAACATCAAACCCACTGAAGAAAGCAAATGAAAGTGATTTGACAATTTTTCCCTGACATTTTCGTAATTTTCGCTGAAATGTTCGAAAATTACCCTGACGTTTCCAGGTTTTCCCTGACTTTTTAAAATTCCCTAATATTTCCCGGTTTTCCCGGAATTCCCTGACTGTGGCAATCCTGCCCAACCCCTCAATTACGTGCTTTCGCGGTGTTTCTTCTTTCTTTTCCGCGCGGCGGGGGCAACGCCGCGCCGCGCCGCGAGCGAATCGGAGATGTTGAAGGGCGACCGAGCCGATTGAATGAAACGCGATGATGATTGCGTCCCGAGGGATCTGCCCGATCCCGGATTCGGATCCCGACGCGCCGAGGGTGAGGGGCAAACAGAGGAGGGAAAAGGGGAAAAGGGGGGGGGGGGGGTTGCGTGGCCGCCGAAACTGTGTTACGAGGTCCACGGGCGAGAGCCAGCTCCAGCCTTCGCGCAGTCAAATTCGACTTGGAAAGCCGCTCTCGAGTTCGGCTCAACCTCTCCAACGTTGAGGTACGACGCGAACCTCGTAACCACTTTTGGGGCCGTTTAAAAGGGATAAAGAGAACTTCTTCGGTAAAAAGGCGTGCAGGGCTTGCAACAGGGTTGCCACATTCAGAAAATGAAAGTCCCTGATTTTCCTGACGCATTTGAGTAAAATTCCGCATGGCAATTGAAGATATGCCATGAGGCAGAAAAGGCATAATTTGAAATAGTTTCCGAGCAAAATTTGTTGTTCTAAGCGTCGAAGCCATTCTAGGAAGCTAATAAATGTGAATTTATAATTTTTTCCTAATTTTCGTCGGTTAAACTAAATTATTAAAATTATATTTCTTGACATTTCCCTGATTTTCCAGACGAAATTGGGTAAAATTCCCGATCCCGGATTCGGATCCCGACGCCGCCGAGGGTGAGGGGCAAACAGAGGAGGGAAAAGGGGAGAAAGGGGGGGGGGGGGGGTTTGCGTGGCCGCCGAAACTGTGTTACGAGGTCCACGGGCGAGAGCGAGCTCCAGCCTCCGCGCAGTCAAATTCGACTTGGAAAGCTGCTCCCGAGTTTGGCTCAACCTATCCAACGTTGAGGTATGACGCGAACCTCGTATCCACTTTTGCGGGCGTTTAAAAAGGATAAAGAGGACTTTTTCGGAAAAAGGGCGTGCGACAGGGTTGTCACATTTAGCAAATGAAAGTCCCTGATTTTCCTGACGCATTTGAGTGAAGTTCCCTGACAATACTGCCGTGATAGGGAAGAGAGCCGTAAGTGCAAAAATGAAGTTTTGAGAAAATGGGCCTAGAAGCTGCTGAGTGGAACATTTTATTAAAAGAAGCCTCCGTTCTTTGTCAAATCGCAACGAATCATTCGATAGACTCTTAGAATTCATTTGGGAGATTAAAACTCGACCGATTTTATTTTAAAGTACATGAAAAAGGTAAAATTCAGTTTCATGTTAGGTTAGTATTTGGCAAAATAGCCGTTGGTAAGTGCTATCTTCTGCGTGCTTTTGTGGTAGCGTGTTGGACACACAACAAATACATTTACAGGTTAGAAATCGGCAGATGAGGGCGGCATTCCTCTTGAGAGCAGCTCTGTTTTCATTGGCTCTCATGCACCTACGGCTGTCTTGAAAAAAACTATGTCATTTTTTGTGCACTTACGGCTTTTTCATACGTCTCGTTTTCATTGAATTAGGATGAATTTTTAGCTGTCTCAGTAATTTCATCTAGAAGAGTTTAGACGAATTTTGAGGAAAACTCGATTTTGAAAATTTTGCGCTTACGGCTCTCTTCGCTATCACGGCAGAATACTGCCTTGTTAAGGGAGAACGCCGTACGAACATTCGAAAGTTGCCAAATTTTCTCGGATCAATTTTTTTTTTCGTAAGGAGATTCGTTTATGTTTTTCCTTGAAATTTACAGGAACTTTGAGTGAAATGGCGAACAGGATTATCAGAAAAATTGGAAGAAAAATAATTATAAGTTTGTCTCGAAAATTCCTGTTTATCAAAAGAAATTTGGCAACGCCTGAAGGTTCATACGGCGTTCTTCCTTAGCACGGCAAAATAGAGGATAAGCCATGTGGCAGAAAAGGCATAATTTGAAATAGTTTCCAAGCAAAATCTGTTGTTCTAAGCGTCGAAGCCATTCTAGAAAGCTAATAAAGGTGAATTTATAAGTTTATCCTAACTTTCGTCATTTTCCCTACATTTATAAAATGAAAGTTTCTGACATTTCCCTGACGTATTAGAGTAGACTTTCCAGAACCAGTTTGCTTTTTAGAACCAGCTTGCGCTACTTGTATGCATTAAATTGGAATCCCGGGCTGCGTTACGTAACAACGAAAGTGGATTCTTTTAAAATTAAAGATAAAAAATCTACCCAAGGTTGCAATTCCTCATCCAAAATTCATTTAAAATTCCGGAACATGCCTATAAATTCATTTCCAGACATTTTTCGATCTTTGTACACGAATCCCTGATTTACCGCAGTATGATGTAACATTCGAAGGTTTTTTAAAAGTGTCCAAAAATTTGATGATCCGTCGATCGAATCTCTCAAGGAAAAGCTTTAGACTCGCCTTAAAATCGGTAGCCAAATCAATTCATAAAAGGCAGTTGTAACATGAACGCTCATTTCTTCGACTTTTAAGTGTTTCCCAAAATGTCTCCGATTCGTCCCGGTTTGATGGAACTTACTTACGATCAATTCCCTGAATGTTCCGATGTGACTGCTTTTGAAAAAAATGACCAGATTATTCAACTTTTTAATGCCACATCAAGATTTTCTAAAAATAGCTTTACAAATTGATGGAAGAATGACGTTGCTGTGTGCGGTATATTCCAATATCTGGTTATCTGGGTTGAGTTAACTGAGAAAAGTAGACGGGGGCGAGCGATGATATGGACGTTTTTCTACTGAACGGAACTATGTAAAATAAGACATGAGCTCTGAAACCCATAAGAATATATGCATAACACGGCTCACGTCATGCTGCACATAGTTCCGTTTGACAGAAATACGTCCATATTATCTCCATTCTAAAAACGGACGAGAGTGACCCACTGAACGCGCCAGGAAAACTGGCAACTTAAAAGCAACGAGTTGATTATAACCTTGATCACCTGTTTACCTAGCATTTGTGGAGACTTTGAACCAGCTCAGAGCTCATTTCGAAAGGTGTCGCGGCGTTGTCAAATGATTACATCGCTTTTCTTCTTTTTTAGGATGAAAAAGATTGAAATCAAGTCATCAGGTGGCATAAATCAGTTTGTACTATTATTCTTACATGATTATGAAGGAGCTATCCAAATTCATCGAGCGAATCGGGCTATTTTTAATTCTAATTAAAAACCAATATAACTTGCAATGAAAGGTAGTTTGATTTTATGTGCTAAGTACTGTCTGGCAAACTAAACAATAAATCGGAAACAGAATTTTATATGAATACAAATAAAATGTTTTGACATTAGTAAGAAATGAACGGATAATCGATCAATGTTAATTTACAATCTCAGCCTGACTGTAGTCATAAAATTTTGATGAGCGCACCGGTCGATTAGTAACGTGGAGGAGAAAAATTCCTCTGATACCTTCCTGTGTCTGGACAATATTCGAAGCATCCTATTCATTTCTAAGCATTAGGTGGACGATCTGTATTTAGAGGTTTTTTTAAAAAAATCTTTCAGGGATTCCATGTGGAATTTCAGATTCGATGACATATAGACACCCTGTATTCGACAAAATCGCACTGCGCAAATTGCTGCGGCAGATTGCTGCATCTTAAATCAAATCTCAAGTACTAGGGGATTGATCTGCACTTGAAGGAGTCTTTTTTTAATTTTAAAGAATCCTTCAAGAATTTCGGAAAATCCCTGAATTCCATCTGGGATTTAAAACTTTCATATCTCCCGACAAATGAGACACTCCGTATTCGCACAAAATCGCACTCCGCAAATTGCTGCGGGAGATTGCTGTATATCTTAATCAGTACTGGGGGGATGATCTGTACTTAGAGGAGTCTCCGTTTTCAAATACTCTTCAAAAATTCCGGAAAATTCCTGAATTCCATCTGGAATTTAAAAATTTCATAGCTCACGACAAATAAAACACCCTGTATTCGGACAAAATCACACTGCGCGACGAGGAGGAGTGACGCGCGGTGATCGCCATGAACCCGAGGGCAAGATAACCTGCCCGCCCCCCC